>OZ035839.1:26923657-27015120 GCA_964034765.1 Knipowitschia caucasica | reverse complement strand
TTTACCAAGTTAAACATAATAAAATTCCTAAATGCTTGCAAATAGTGTTTACTCAACGAGAAAGTAATTATAATCTCAGAGGACTGTGTATATTTAACCAACCACAAGTACATTCTACATTAAGAGAACATTGTTTATCAAATAAAGGAGTTAAATTATGGAATAGTTGCTGCAATGAGTTAAAACAAGCCACGTCTCTTTTTCAGTTTAAAAATATATACAAGAGAATAACAATGGAAAAATATTTAATGGAATGAAAATGAATTCTTCTGGTGTGGACAATGGTCCATTAATGTGTTAATTTTATGAATAGATGTTGTCATTAATGTGCTGCATTTATGATTTTGAAGTTAAGGGCAGGCACAATAAGCTCTAGCTTCTGCCTGCACCTGGTCATTTATTGTGTTCTAAGTTTCAAATGTTTTGTTTGAATGATTTGTTTGAATGATCTGTAAATGACCAAACCGAAATAAATGAAATGAAATGAAAATGAAATAAATTCAAAGCATTGCTGAAGAAAGCGTATTGGCAAACTCTGGTGGCTCTGCTTCTCTGCCAAAAGTGTATTTGTTTTTCAACTAAACAACGCGTCTGGATTTGGTTGAAATTGATCTATGTTTGTGCTGGTCTAAAGGAAACAGCTTTTTGATTTAAATGTATTTGTACATTCATCAAATGACTTTTCACCACTAAATTCAAATCGATGTAGACTGAATGCCATCGTATTTCAACATTCACCTAAGCTTTTAAGATTGTGGCAATAGCAGTGCAGGTTTTTCAGTCCTAGTGCATTAGTGACTTTAGTTATTGTACAGTCTGACAGCGGTGGGCATAAAGGCCCAGCGGTAGCTCTCCTTGCACTGAGGGTGTCTCAGTCTTCCACTGAAGGAGCTCCTCAGCTCCTCTACAGTCCTGTGCAGTGGGTGGGAGGTGTAGTCCATGATGGAGGTGACTTTGACTAGCTCCTCCACAAAGTCCGGGAGCAGCCCAGAGCGGGGCCCAGCACACAGCAGCAAAGTGTATGGCAGAAACTACCACAGAGTCCATAAAACGTCCTGAGTAGAGGCCTGCTCACTTCAAAGGACCGCATTATTTGAACTTTCAAAGTTAGTTAACACAAATTAGGTTCAAAGCCAAGATAAGAACTTTGTATAAAACGTACGGCACATCCCCCTCTGGCTTCTTCAGTGTCTTCCCGCGGCCCGTTGAGTTGGCTGGTTCAAGCTGTTTCCCTCCCCAAGCTGCTCGTCTGTTGTCTTAGATATGCATGTACAAAAAGGATTACATTTTGGAAGTGCTCTGAATAATTGAGGCAGGATTTTTTTTGGTGGAATGGAAAGGCGATTTGGAAGAGTGATTATGTAATACATTAATGATTATCAGTACACATATTTTGCTGTATCTATAATTTCTCCCCACTTTATTTGGTTCAGATATTACCAATACTTACAATTCTATGTCTCAACTGCCTGAATTATTCTGCACTATTGCTAAAACATAGATCTACAGTCCCAGGCTTTACCACAGTGTTGACCTTTGCAAAGCCTCCACATTGACTCCTCACACACTTACCAATCAACAAAGTGCAGTTGTATTGATGGAGGAAATGTGTTGATCAAGCCACAAAGAGGAGGTCTTTAATTGGACCAAAACGTGTCTTATTATCCTCAGAGGGAGCAGCAGCTTTGGGAGTCTGCAGCGACTGCAAGCTCCTTATATTCACTTTTGTGGGTTAATTACAGCCAAAATGGACCAATAGATGCAGGGAGGGAGAATTTATAGTGCATAATTAACAGCTTGTCCAAAACAGTAACGAGAGGGAAATTCCATAAATACCACACAATTATGCACAAAAAATGGATGCAAAATAAATATAAAAAATTAAAAATGCCAAAGTTTGGCAAAATGTATCTCAATTTGAACACATTCTGACTGCTATAAAACAAGATTTGTCAATGGAACAAGCAAAATAATCCTTTAAAAAAAAAAAAAAAAGAGAGATGTCTCCCTTGGAATGAGAAAATGAAGCAACAGTTCTTGAAATTAAGATTAAAGGGCTTTGTCCCAGGGCAAATCTTGTTTAAGACAGAATGTACTCAGATTAAGATAACAACCTCAATTTAGGCTATTTTTACCTCATATTCTATTATTTTTTGTAGTGTGTATAAGCTGAGTTGATCGTGCATTGTAATCTGGTTGTGGGTTATTGATATAGTGAGAACTGACACACAAGAACTCCCAGAGCAGTCAATTCGATGGTTTTTAGTTTCGGAAATGTAATTACTCAACACATGTGCATTCTTGGTCTTTATCTGTGACTGTTTCTGTATGTGGTTTATTTCTTTGTCATTATTTTTTAAATGAATTTATCTTTTACTTTTATTCTGCTGTTAACCAATTTTCCACCAGAGCATATCAAGTTTGGTTGTTTCACTAGCTATAAATCATCTTTATCAGACAGAAAAATGATAGTGATAGTCAAATAGTGACCCCCAGAGATTTTTTGTACACACATAATATAACATGTTTTCTAATACTCGATCTCTGCGGCTGTGACCCGTCCTGCTCCACCCAGAGGCTACTCCACCTCTGTTGCTGTCTCCTGACGGGGTGTTGCTGATTATTACTATTGTTAGCTTTTTCATAATTATACATTTTATTTTTTATTTTTGCTGCTACTGGACACTTGAATTTCTCCTACGGGGATCAATAAAGTATCTATCTATCCATGTCGTGGTTAGTGTCATGTTGTGGACTTATTTTTAATAAATGTATATATTTGTTCTCTTGTTGAGTTTGAGTTTTACTTCCTGTCTGTCCTGTTGAATGTTTGCCCCGCTCTGTGTATAGAGGCCCCGTCCCAATACTCGCACTTCCACCCTCGCGCCCCTCATATGCGCGTTCCCGATGATGGGTGCGAGTGCGTAGGGTGTCCCAATTCTCTAGGGAGGTCTTTGGCCCCGCCCCCTTTGCCGTAGCCTGCATCTAAGCGGACTCTAGCGAAGGATATTGCCCATAATTCTTTGCAATACACATCAACACGTCGGGAAAATGCATTCAAGTGTAAGTTTTGAAATATTTATGCTGTATGTGTGTTGATAAGTTTTGCTATGTTACATGGAAAGAAGCATAAATGTCTGATGAAGAATTACGGACATTCTATGCTAACAATTTCATTTGTTAGCATTCATATAACATTCAATTTAAACTTTACACTTAGTACAATAAACTTAGAATGTATAAAAACTTACCAGATAACAGTTAGTTACCCACATTTAACTTTAATTATACAGCTATCTCAAATTACGAATAACCAATATATATTTATTTTAACGTTTGTCGAGCAACTCATTAACTACTAATGAGTCGGACAAAATGACCGTTAAGTTTTATAAAGAAGACATAACCGGCACTGTCCCAATTCCGCCTTTTTTTCACGCTTGTAACCTGCGCACTCTAACCCTTGCGTGCACTTCAAACAAATGCAGACTTCGTAGAGGAGTGTAGGGTGCAGTGTGGGTATTGGGACAGGGCCTTAGATCCAAGATGGCGCCCTATTCAATGCAATGGCTCGTGCTCAGTAGCGCATGTGCCACCATGAGAACCGAAAGATTTGCGGAACTTGATCATATTTGGTAATTTCTCTGGTCCTCCGCAGATGTACTGTATTTGTCTCTGTATGAGCAAGATGGCGCCGAGTCAGGGCGCCGCAGTGAGAGCTCTGTTGTGCACTGTCTTCATGTTGGTTTGTTTAGTCTATGATTCACTTCTTAGAATTATCAACGACTCTTCTGGCCACCCTGGAAAAGCCTTGTTCCAGCTTCTTCCTTCTGGCAGAAGATATCGTTCTCTGAGATGCAGGACATCTCAACATGCTAACAGCTTCTTCCCACAAGCTGTTATCAGTTTGAACAGAGCACTTTAATGATCTTGCATTTTGTATTGATACTGTCTTAGCCGATCGTTTTCACAGTGACTTGTTTTACTTTGTTTGTTTGTACTTTTAATGTTGTTTTATGTCTGTACTTGTGCACACTGAGGACTTTTGCTAATGAATTCCAATGTGGTTTTACTGCAAATGGCAAATAAAATGAATCTGAATCTGTGCAGTGGACGAGATCCCATGATGCTTTGTGCCAAATACGTGCAAGTGGCTCTCATACACGTGCACAAAGGGGCTCGACACGTCCTGACCAATCAAGTTAGGACGTGTTAGAGCGGGAGATAATAGAGCAGAATCTGTTGCACTAAAGTGTGGATATATATAAAACCGAAGGATTTAAGAGTAAAAAAAAGTTCAGGACGACAAGGGATACTAAAATTCCATACAAAATCTGACCTTTAAGATAAGATAAGATATAATAGACTTTATTGATTATTCACAGGAGAACACATCTGGCATGGATAGAATCACTCAAGATTTGTGCAAAGAAAGAAGTGTGAAAACATGTTAAATGTTTTCACATTTAACATAAACATTTTTCACAATGCAGGATGTAGTGTGTACAATAAAAAAGTGGCATTTAAAGAAACAGTGGCAATAGTAGTGCAGGTTTTTTTCTCTTTTTTTAAAAACCTTTTTTAAGTTGTAGGTTCTCTGTCAGCTGAGGTCAAGCTGTTTTTGTTTACATTGAGTTCTTTGGGGAAAATTTCTGGGTAGCCCACGTAAATGTAGTCTTGTTTAGTCCGCAGTACCGCGAGAATCCCCCGAGTGCGTGGGTTCTTCAGCTCCAAGCTAGTGAGACCCTATCCAGATCTTATAATAGATTAGATAGATCGATATAATAGATAGATAGAATTCTTGTCGGTCCTTGCTTGTTTATCCGTGACAGTCAGAGTTTCCCACAACGTTTTACTTTTACAAAACTTTTCCTGTTGGACAAACAACATATGTTATTTATGAACAAAACACTCCGCCAGCTTTAATGATCAGGAAGACACCAGCTGCTCAAATTATTGATCAAATCTAATGTTTTTTCCATTGCATTGCAGCATCTAGTGAAAATATGTTTAAAATGGTCGCTAGGAAAAAATGTTGTTGCAGTATGTATTAGCCAATTGCATTCCAACATTGTATAACATATTCATATAGAAAGCATATTAAACAACAGAAAATGTAAATCAAGATGAATCTCACTAATGATATTCAGTATGAGCTAATATATCCTCATGGCACAAGAGTGAAAGCATGAAAACAGGCCCATTCTATTAAGTATTCACTTTGTGTCCTTGACTTTTAAGATGACTCACTTGACTTTTTCCGTTGTTGGAAAATAATTGGCTCCACGGAGAAGACTTTATGTAAAAGAAAGACACAGCTGCCTGACTTGGGTTGTATGAATGCAATTAATCAGCTATAAATAAAGTTATCAGTGAAAGGTCAAGGCGAATGTAATCTAATATTATTCAAACATATTTTAAAGACAATTTTTCTGGCACTATAAATGGAATTTGTATCCTATTTTAGGAAAGTTATAGGTTTTTTTCTCTTTGTTTGAGTATTTTGGCACGGATACATCGAATACTCAAGCCCACTCCTCATTACAACTTTAATTACGTTTTGGATAGTTACCAAACATGCAATGGTATTGTAGAAACTGTAATACATTTTAGATCAGTATAGGTTTCGCAGTAACTGTAGCTGTAACCATGAGTCCATGAGCAAGACACAAAGTGCAAGCAGCAAGAAGGTCTTGGGTTTGAATCCCAGTCAGAACAGGGAGTGGAGTTTTTTTAATGTTCTCCAGTGTATCCCCTACCACTAAAAACATATGGTCTAGGGTAAGTTTGTTATAATACAAAAATGATACAGTTTATTTAAATCGCACCTAACATTTCCAGCAGGGAGCACTCTTTGTCTGTTTCCTTTAGCTTTTGGGACGCAAAAAAATCCTTCTTTGAGATCTTCACATTATGTCAAAACAGCGGCGTTCTGTTGCTTCTCTCACTCCAGCCTCCGCTTCAGCTTGTTCAGTTATTTATTCAGGAATAGGTTGGCATCTTCTGTCATGGTGTGGACATTTTTACCTGGTTTTATTTTGCTATATATTTGTTATGTAGTTTGAGTTTTCTTCCTGCCTGTCCTGTTGATTGTTGCCCCGCCCCATGTGATCCACCTGTCTGTCCCTGTGTGCATATATACCCTGTGCCTTTCCTCACTTGGGCCCCGTCCATTGTCTCTACCGCGTTTGTCTTGTCTAGTTTTTCAGTTTTGGATTTTTGTGCTCTGGATTTTGATTTTATGAAATTATTACATTACATTTTTCAGTCCTGCATTTTGGGTTCCTCCTTCATGCATCTCACAACGTGACATCTTCTTCCATTTGGAGTTGGCCCTGAACCTCCTGCAGGTTCAGCTTTAGCTGGTGTTCATTAACCACTTGTAGTTTTAAATCATAACAGCATAACAGAGTTTAAAAAAAACTCATACAGCCCTCAAGAAAATTTTTTGTGGCCACTAAAATTATTTTTTATTATTATTAATTGCAGTATTGATGGTAGTGGGCGACCGAGGCAGGTTATATATCATCTATCTCCTCAGGAAAACAGCCAAATTTAATGTATTCTAACATTTTAACCGGACACAACATTAAAAAAATCATTAGTTAAATATAAATCATAGGTGTCAAAGTCAAGGCCCGGGGGCCAGATCCGGCCCGCGAGACCATTTCCAGTGGCCCCTGAGATGATTCTGAATTATAATTCAAATAGCTGCATTGATGGTATTATGCGACAAAGGCATGTTATCGATTACTAATTTTCTCAAGAAAACAACCTCAAAAAATTTAATTCCATAAGAAAGGTGAAGCCAACATGTAATTAGAAGTTAGTATTATTATGTTTTTTACAAGTCTTCAATTACAATTCTTCTTAAAGATATGAAGGACAATTTCCCAATATTATTAGGAGCAAAATATTTTTGAACAAAACTCTGGTCTTATTGGACGAGCACGAATCACCATTGGGAGGACCAATAGTCTTCAGTTTTGGTTCAGTCCACAGGAACTGAACTAAGTCTAATCAGAAAAGAATATCCAATCTAACTAATGTAATTTATAAAGATACCTTCATATTATAAAAAAGTATAATAAATGAAACCCTCTTGTTCCTTTGGCCCCTGACCAGGCCTTTCTTTTTTATTCGGCCCTCAACCAAAATAAGTTTGACACCCCTGATATAAATCAATGTGTTTAAGTTTATATTTGGTCCAGTTTTGGTTCAATCTAAACAATAAACACATTTTGTTTTCAGAAAAATCAAACAGAAAATAACAGTGAAACTCATGTCACATTAAAGCCATGTCAAAAAACCTTTATAATGTAAAAAATAGTGCTGTCCAACGATTAAAATATTTAATCGCGATTAATCGCATGAATTTCATAGTTAACTCGCAATTAATCGCAAATTAGTCACACATTTGTATCTATTCTTTATGTCCCTTGAATTATCATTTTAGTACTACTAAAAAGACTGATTTAGTGGGAGAAGAAGGAAAAATAAATTAATTAATTAAAATAAAATAAAAATAATAAAATAAAATTAATAATAATAATAAAATAAAATAAAAAATGAATGAATAAGTAGATAAATATAATAATAACATGAATAATATGTGCATATGTGAATATAATGATAATACACAAGTCAGGGTAAGCGAAAGCTTATTTTAATGCATGACACGTTTAGTTAAGAAAAACACTTGGGAAAAAGGAACAAAATAAGAGAGGGAATGGGCCGGGCGTGGGCTCCCTCCCCCCCTTTTTGGGGTGGGGTCCTGCTTGGGGGTCTGTGTGTGTGTCGGATTTGGTTTTGATGTTGGCTGGGTTCCGCTTAGCTTGGTGAAACTCAGGCGGGCAGACTTTATATCTTATCTGTGGGGTGTATGTGTGTGTGTGCGTGTGTGTGTGTGTGTGTGTGTGTGTGTGTGTGTGTGTGTGTGTGTGTGTGTGTGTGTGTGTGCGTGTGTGTGGAGTGTGTGTGTTTATGGGTGTGGGTGTGTGTGTGTATGTGTGGGTATAGACCATAGACTGTATAGAAACATCATGGTGTCATTATGATGATGATAAACAATCTGTAAATATTAATATAAATACTCTATGCTGTTTCTCTGTTTACTTTCGGTATATCTATGACTGTATACTGTTTGCTTGTATTGCCTTTTTTATGAACCCCTCCCCCCCATCTCCCACTTCATGCCCCCCCCCCCCCCCCCCCCCCCCCCCCCCCTCCTATGTGCCCTTCTGGGTTTCTTCTTTGGCCCCGTGTATCGCCAACTACATATTGTTTGTAATCTCTGTCTACAATGTATCTGAACTAGTCCTTTTCTTTGTTTCTATTGTTTTCTTTTTTTTTTTTATCGCGCGATAAAAAAAATGACGCCATTAATATTGATTTGCGTTAACGCGTTAATAACGTGATATTTTGGACAGCACTAGTAAAAAACAATAATAAGAAAAATAAATCTCTTCTATTGTTTTGGCCCCCAACCAGTTCCTATATTTTTATTCGGCCCCTGACCAAAATGAGTTTGAAATCCGTGTTGTAGATCCTGGTACATACTGTACGTTCGGGCCTGATCACACTTGTGACTGGAGGTGGAACTGAAACCCAGGACCCTCTTTCTTTGAACAACGAGCGCTAACCACTGTGCCACCCACAAATGAGATCACATTTAGATCTTAAAGGCTTTTGAGTACGGATTTTTGAAACATTTGACCAAAACAAAGCCTCAGCGATGCCCCTGAAGAACGTCTTCATAGAAGTGACCGGTTACCGATTGGGTTGTTTTACTTAATACATTGTAAACATTTTTTGTATTTATTTTTATCGCCTGTCAGTAGAAGTTTTTTGTGCATAGAGTGAATGAATAATGCCATGTGAAGCATCTTTGAGTGTCCAAAAATTGCTATATAAAAAAACCGATGTGGAAATATTGTTTTTTTGTTATATACCTTTATGTTATTATACTTTTCAATGTCCATGAGCACTTCCCTATTGGGCTGCATTGAGCATGAGGGCTAGCATTGTGTGTCCGTATTCAGTCTATGGTTGTGAAGCGCTGTGACCGCCTCGAAGGTAAAAAAAGTGCCATATAAATGTGACTATTTACCAGTAATGCATCCATCTTCTTTTATTAAGTCATAACATTCTAATCAAACCATCTCTGGGGCCAACAGTTTTGTCAGCCCCACTTCATCTCCATGGAATTATGACTTTCTAAGCCTTTAAGGACAGAAAGGAAATCGGCATCACACAGCTCTATTTGTTCCATTCAAATAGATATGTGACGGTGAAACTCTGCCAAGTCAAGTGTAAAGCAATTAGTGTATTGATGCTAATGGATCGGCAGATTGGCTTGTGCTTCTCCATCAGTCTCCATCAATCACCTAATTGCACTGACCGTATGGGCACTTTGGCGTTTCAACAAGAGAGACCCCTGAAGTGGAACAACAGATCTGTATAGCAGTGTTTCAGATTTGGTCTATATACTACTTAAATTTCAGTAAATTGTCTGCATCAAGGCGTAATGATGGGACCCCTGAATCCGGCTTCTTCCATCTGCTTCTCTGGACTGGTCCATTTGATCACATTTTTCCCACTGTTTTTTATAACCTACTCCATGCCAATGCAGGATGGTCAAAGGACAAGTGATGATGCAGGACATTTATTTACATTTATGGACAGTGGTCCTTCTGGCTCCCTATGGATCAATGGCTCCTATGTGTTTGTTATTATTGCATTTTGAGTGTTCGAACTATTTGATTCTCTGATCGAATCTGATCCGTTGTAAAGTCCTCAGAGATGACTGCTATTGTGATTTAGAGATATGAAAAAATACTTTGAATCGAATTGAGTTGTATTGGTTCTTTTGCCCTTTGTCATTGGTGTCAATTGTAGTGACTTTGGGCCAAACATGAATTGTGTCATTGGCCAAACAAGTTTGTGTGAGAGAGAACAGCACAAGTGTTCAAATGTTAAGTAGTAGATAGTAATTTAGGTTAACAGCCTCATGGCATTCAAGGGCCACTTTACAATTCCTGCTGAAAATCAGGCTTGAAATATTTTAGCAATTTTTATTAAAATTAATGCTTTGCACGTATCAACAAATTCATTTTAAGCCTTCTCTTCCTCTTTATGATAATTTGCTTTTCCATAAACTACCTAGAGCTGAAATGCACTGAATAATATCTTGTTGGCAGCAAGGCCTGGGATCGGCAGCTTGTTCGTCCATGAGTGTTCTCCTCCAGGTTTCTCACAATTTTCCCGCTGTTTTTTTTTTTTAGTTGTGCCTTGCTGATGCACAGGACATATACAGACCAATGGCGCCGAAGTGTTTTTTTTTATCATTGCATTCCCTGTGTTTGAACTGTTTGAGTCAATGATCTGTTGTAGGTAAATTGCAATATTTGTTTTAAAGAGACGACTGGATGCATTCAGTGTCCCTGCAGCCAGTGTCTCAGAATATTTGGGCAACTTCAGGATTCAAACCAATTAGGTAGTACATTATTTAGACCAAATCACGAAAGGAGGAACAACAAAGACTATGGAAGAACCACTACACTAAATACAGGTTAATAGGCCTTTTTTTTTCTCAAACTAATAAACAAAAAAACTAAAATAAACAGAATACAAAATATAATCCTCTGAGATTACTTCTGTTGTGACCTAGGGCTATACAATAATAAATTGTATTGTATTGTATTGTGTAATAAAGCCGCAAGTGGCGTTGAACGGCACAACGGAGAGGGCACTGACATCTGCATACAACCCTTATGGGAGAAACACTGTATGGTAAACAATATGATTAGTGAGTGTGTGTCTCCATTGAAGAACATGGGAATTTTCTTTTGTCTCTATCGAAATTAGCCAAAACCTGCGCGCACACCATTTAACCGTTAAAAATTCTTTTGAGGCTACACTTGTTCAGTATGTGCAGCAATTTTGAGCCCTGTTGGCATAACGACCGAGGCTGGTATGGCAAAGTGTACATGTCATTCTTTTGATCTCTCTGTAGGGGGTGCTAATGCTGCAATTTTTTGTTCAGCTGACCTTAATCCAAGAGTTGAAGACCGATTCACGTTTGGTGCTAATCAAACTTTAAATTTTGAAATGTTCCAATTTGGGTAATAAAGGCAAAAGGCAGAAACTGCTGTTTGCACACCATTTAAACAATCAATCTACGCTAACTTTTGATGCTACATGTGTTGAGATGATGTGCAGCAATTTTGAGATAAATTGGTGGAACGATCTAGGCTGGTTTGTTAATAGAACAATTTGAGAATTTTGAGAATGTATATAATTTCGCCGCTCCGCAGCTTGAACAACGTTTAACCGATCACAATTTTGTAGCTAACTTTTGATGCCAAACGTGTTTAGGTGATGCAAATCTGTGAAACTGCAGAGGCTGGTTTGTTTCATAAAAAAAAAATGTTTTCCTCCCCATGACATGTGTACCTTGGGCTCACTCTGTAGGGGTTGCTAACACTGCAATTGGATGTTTTTCACTTTCAGCTGACCTGTGGGTTTCATTCTAACCAAGCAAGAGCACAACAGACTCCACCAACTTCCTTATGTCTTCTTGTCAGGTGCTGTTGAATAAAATCCTGCTGCCACACCGGCCCTTTGAGGACCAGTTTGACACTGGTTTGTCCCCAAAATATCAAGAAATTGAAGCCAGAGCAAGAGGAATCTTTAGCAAATTTCATTTCTGGCAAAGATGTTGTGGCTCTACTCCCCATGGGCTCTGTTAGTGGCAAAGGAGATGGAAAGGCTAAATGCTAAATGCCTCACTCACTCGGGTGCATTACGTCACGGAAAACTCAGATCCAATCCTTTCAATCTGCAAAATGAGTTAACCCCTCCTTCCTGTTAACTGAGCTCATCGAGCAAATCCAGACCTTCCTACAAAATGAAATTACTACGATGGTGTGGTAAACCAGAGCTCTTGCCACATGCAGTGCCATTTTTCTAGCGCCAAAATATATTGTTTGCTGACATCCAGGACATTTTCTTTCCACAAGCTGTAATCAGTTTGAACAAAACACTTTTTTTATTAATGATTTCACAGTGACAATGGTTTCCCTGTGTTTGTCTGGTGCACACTGGGGACTTTTGCACATGTATTCCAAAGTGGATTTACTGCAACAAAATCAATCTGAATCTGATCTGAAGCAGACACTTCCGATGCTGGTCACTTCTGATGCTGGTCATTCATAACTCTAGTGCCTAGTAATTGGTCAGACATTAAAAAAGAGGTGTTTAAAAAAAAAGTGCAAATAGAAATGCCATACAACTGCTGCATAAAATGACCAGATCAAATCCAGATGGCCACGCATGTGTACATAAACTGACTTTGAATTGTTTGGTTTCTTCTTTCTCTATTCCATTTATTTCACTGTTTACAACCAGGCTTAGAAATATGTAAAATAAAATAAACCAATAAAAGATACCATAATGTGTTTTTTCCACTGGATTTAATGATCGTTGCCTTATACCCAAACAGGCACTTTGCACAAGCCTCTCTGCTTCATATCATAAAATGTAGATAAAACACGGATTGGTTTACAGCATCTAAAACAAGTTTGTGATGTTCTGGAGGTACGCAGCTTGATGCTTTTTTAATGAGGCCCTCGAGGGCTTCATGAAGTTGAAATGAGATAACAATGTTACCTTGGTCCGAAAGTGTGAGGGTTGGCCCGTTAGCAGTGGGTGTAATGGTTTTACAATGTTTGCAAAAGTCCTGGTTATTTACGGCTCTTTGCCCCTGTAGCTTTAGCTTTAGCGCCAAAATGGAGGCCGCATTGTACTTGCCTTGAGCATGATACAGTGGACTCAGCAGCACAATTCTATCTTGACCCAATTTGGCAGACGAGAAGCTGTCACTGCTTTCTTTTAGCGTGTGTGTGTGTGTGTGTGTGTGTATTACCCAGTTATTGCATCGTTTTTGGGACATGAAAACAATGTGATGGGAGACCTCTGGGAACATCAGGTGCCTCTTTAAAATGCGGTCAGCTTTCACGGCCTCGTTGTTTCACTGATTTTTGTGTGTGCAAATCTGAATGCCTCTCCAAAATAATCATATACAACATAATTTAACTGCAAGTATAACATGACATTGACCTTTATTTAAAGTCAGAAGAAAACCTGTGTGGCTCGTGCCTGCCTACAGCTATAATCTAATTAAATCAAATTAATTGTATTTCTGTATAGCCTTAAATCATAACAGCTGTCGTCTCGGAGGACTTTGCAAAGTTGTCGAGTCCGGAAAGCAGGATCGGAGAATCAAACTGTTCGAACACAGGAAATGTCATAATAACAGTCACATAGGAGCCATCGGTCCATGGGGCAGATGACCAACGTCCATAGAAGTTAGTAAAAGTCTGTCTCTTTTCTAAGATCCTTCCTTGGTGTAATCCCCTTATAATTTATGCTGTTAAATTATCTCTAAAGACCCAGGTCAGACACATTTCATCTCGGAAACTCGTCACATCTCATTTCAAACGCTCCTTCTAGTTTGTGTAGTGAAATCCCTGCCCTGCATCTTTGGTGTTCCTGTCTTGGACATTTCCTTGGCATCGTATTGACAAGATGGATCTGGCTGGGAGAGCTATAAAATGTGTCTTAAAGTGCACCCAGGCCTGGCTTTCTACGGCGCTGCTCCTCCATCAGAGTGAGTGAGGAGCACCTTATCTGCCCCAGTTCCCACCACAGCAACAAACCCAGATACCACTGAAATATGCGACGAATGCTCCAGATAAATCACGCTCACTCCTCGCATCTATTCACTTAAGCGACGCCGTTTTATTTGAGACCAAATTTCCAGGTGACACAATGGTCGCATCTGTAAGCTCTGGGGGTCACATCGTCTCTTTTGCAACAACAAGCCGAGCTATATCAGCGACGAGGCTCGGAGACAAAAATCGCAAAAACACAGAAATACCTCTGCCGGTAGTTTTATCCGAGCCTCTGGCAGCTCAGTCGATGCCACAAGGTGCTTAGGATTAAAATGGCAAAAGCACAGGGGTTAGAACTTGGGATTCAAAGCAAGAAGGTCCTGGTTTTGATTCCACCTCAATTTAAAGGTAAGGCAAGTTTTGTTTGTGTGTTTCAGTTCATACACAAGGGAACACAGTCAAATCAAGATAGAAAAAGGGCAAGGCATTCAAATCATAAATAACCACAGTCCATTAAAAACAGTGAATATACAATACTTCACTTGTATGCACAGCTAAACAGAACTGTTTTTAACCTAGATTTGAGCATTGTCAGAAGAAGCCTGTCTCACATTTTGAGGAAGACTGCTCTAGATTTTAGCTGCAAAAATGCTGCCTCCCCATGATTAGTTCTGAGTCTGGGAACCAGCAGGAGGCCAGTCCTTGTGCTCCTCAGAATCCAAGTTGGTTTATCTTCAATGAAATTTATTTTTGTATAGCTCTAAATCTGTAGTAATCTCAATTTGCCAACAGATCAGAGAATTAAACAGTTCAAACAAAATATGCAACAATAAAAAACACATAGCGTCATTGGTTCATAAGGGCCAGATGACCAATGTCCACAAATGCTGTTAAATATCCCAGATTATCTCCACTGTCCTTAGAGCCTCCTGCATCGGCAAGGAACAACGGGTCCTTTCTGTGTGGAGTTTGCATGTTCTCCCCATGTCTGGTAAGTTTCTTCCTGGGTGCTCTGGTTTCCCTCACCACTAAAAACATGTATGATTGGTCCGACATGTGCCACCTGTATGTGTGGACTACTTTATGAGCCAGCAAAAGCTCCTCTGCATTTGGAAGCACACAGAAGAGAAAAAGGAAAATAGGTCTACAGACAATATACATATTTTGCACGTTTATCAATTTTATTCAACATCCTGTAAGTAAGCTGGTTGTGGTCAAAGTTGTGTGTTAACTTGCTATGGTGATGGCTCAGGCAAAGTAATTCATATAGCGCATTCCAAGTGAGGGGGAACTTGAGGTTGCATTGAGGACTAGTATTAATCAAAAATCGTCTGCGTTTGAATTCTCACTGACAATGACAACATTTTACTTTTACAAGACTTGTTGGGACAAGTGTGTTGATAATGAAAGAAAAGAATACTCTAGCTTTAATGATCAGGGCATAACTGGGACTGTCTGCTCAAAGTGTTGCTCAGTTTAGGATTTCCAGAGGAGATATTGTTCCCATTTGTGAGTTTTGGAGGTCATCGTCTTTTCGGCAACAACAAGTTGAGCCATATCTGCGATGAAACTCAGCAATACCTCAGTTGGACGTTTTATCAGCTTCAGACAGCTCGATTTATGCCACAGGGTTTTGGGATTAAAATGTGTGGTGGATTGGATTCTGAAAATACAGATCTAGAGTTAAAGCTTTTCAAATTTGAATAATCAGAATCCGAATTATTTTATCTATATTGTAAATTATAGAATGTCAAAAACCAGGGCTTTGCTTTGGCTCATGGTGTAAACAAGTTATACAAGTAAAAAATAGGTTATTTTTTTATTTTTTTTAATGAAAACTGCAAAAAGTGACAAAAAAATTTCTCTTTGTAAAAACCACATTAGAATTAATTTGCAAAAGTCCCCAGTGTGCACCAGATAAATAAAACAATAGTGCAGATATTTCTTGAAATAGGGTAAAATTATCTTAATTGAAGCATATGTTGACTGTTTTAAAACAAGATACAAGAAAACCCTTACTTGAATTGACAAATAAGCCTCAAAATTACTCTATGGACAAACGTGTTATTATTGCATTTCCTGTGTGTGAATTGTTGGATTCTCTGATCCGTTGTTGGAAAATTCCCATATATAAAGGTTCTATTATCTTATAAGGAAATTGGCTCCAACTATAGCTTGCCATAGCAGTAATAGTAATATAGAGTTTTTTTAAAAGCGTGGCGTTCACTGAGGCTTCGGAGACGTGGACGCATGTTATTATAATAGATCACCTCCAGCCACGACTCTGTGAAGCTGATCAAGTTCGCAGACGACACCACCCTCATTGGACTCATCTCCAACGATGAGTCCGCCTACAGGAGGGAGGTGGACCGGCTGGTGTCCTGGTGCAGTGGTAACAACCTGGAGCTGAACGCCCAGAAGACAATGGAGATGATTGTGGACTTCAGGAAGAGCACTGTCCCCCCGCCCCCACCCTCCGTGATGGACTCCCCCATCACCTCTGTGGAGTCCTTCCGTTTCCTGGGCACCACCATCACCCAGGACCTCAAGTGGGAGCCGACCATCAGCTCCCTCATCAAGAAGGCCCAGCAGAGGATGTACTTCCTGCGGCAGCTCAGGAAAGCCAAGCGGCCTGCGCAGATGTTGGTGCAGTTCTACACGGCCATCATCGAGTCCATCCTCACCTCCTCCGTCACCGTGTGGTTCGCTGGAGCAACAGTCGGGGACAAACAGAGACTACAGCGCATTGTGCACTCTGCAGAGGAAGTGATCGGCCGCAGCCTTCCATCGCTGCAGGACCTGTACGTCGCCCGAGCTCGAGGCCGGGCTGGTAGTATCACAGCCGACCCCTCTCACCCTGCACATGGACTTTTCCAACCACTCCCCTCAGGCAGGAGGCTGCGGTCCATCAGGACTAGAACCTCCCGCCACAAGAACAGTTTCTTCCCCTCTGCTGTTGGACTCTTGAACACTTCTTAACCTGTCCCCCCGCCCTTTATAAAGTCACTTTACTGCCCATCATACGTCACTTTACTTCACTGTACTGCTGTCACCTTACATTGTGTGCACCATGTGCACTTGTATATTGTAAATAGTAACTGTAACTCTATTTTAAATTTAAATTTATTCTTTAGAAGTGTTTTTTATTCTTATTTTTATTATCTCTTTTTGACTGTTGCACTGAGCCAAAGCAATTTCCTAGTCTGTGACCTCCTGTTACTTACGTGGCAATAAAAATGATTCTGATTCTGATTCTGATTCTGATTAAGAGACTGCATTGCTCTGACAGGTGCTCTGGGATCCGCAGCTGTACTCGTCTGTCTCTGTGTGCATACTTGTGTGTATGTGTTCTTGGTATGTGTTTGGTTTTCTATAAATCTGCACTTTTATTACACGCGTATTTGCAGCAAAGCATCATGGGAGCTCATCAACCGTGCTTAACCGGGAGGACCAGACGATGCCCAACTATAGGCAAGTTCATGGTGACAGCATTCTGTCAGTACCCTCCTATTACATCCCCCAATCAAGACAATCTCATTTACATTCATACCTATTGTGCATGTTTTTAGTGGTAGGGAAACCGGAGCACCTGGAGGAAACCTACACAGACACGGGGAGTACATGCAAACTCCATTCATAAAGGCCCTATTCCGACCGGGCTCGAACCCAAGTAAGTTTATTTACTTTATTTATATACCGCCTTTACAATTGTTATTTTTGGGCATTTGTCTCTCACTCCACACATAGATGGGAGCAGGGTTGCCGAACAGGAGGCATGCCAGACCTATTGTACATATTTTTAGTGGTAGGGGAAACCAGAGTACCCGGAGGAAACCTACGCAGACACGGGGAGAACATGCAAACTCCACTCAGAAAGGCCCTGGTCCGACCGGGATTGGAACCCAGGACCTTCTTGCTGTGAAGCAAGACTGCTATCCACTCAGCCACCGTAAAACCACTATATGGTAATATGTGTAGTTTGAGGCCTTAAAAAAGAGAACAAAGAATATGTATTATTTTTATTTACTTTCCTGTATTTATATTAAATTTTTACTTTGTTGTAACTATTGTTTTATTCTTTATTACTATTATAGAGTATAAAACATGAAGGCCTACTTCATGACTCCCACTGATAGTTGCTGTCGTTGTGTCCTTGGGCAAGACACTTAACCACACTTTGCCTGAAGCCCCCGCTAAAAGATCAAGGCTCCTGTGGACTCACCACCTGCTGGAGGATCAGAGAGGGGCTGGTGCTCTGTGCACTGGGTGCATCCCCCCCCCCCCCCCCCCCCTCCCCTGAGCCCCCCCCCCTGAGCTGAAACAACATTTCAGCACAACTCACATAAAGTCACTCATTACAGTTTGATCCGTGGAGATAACACCAGTCACTAAACCACATTTTCTTCCACTGTTTGTAGCCAGATTTCTATCATAACATTGCGTTGCCAAAAGGCGTGTGGAGAATTTGGCATTTCCCATTTCTAACACATAATAGGAATGGTGCAGGCATAAATAGGCTTTGACGGGCGTTGCAGTTTGCATTTGGCTGAGCTGGTGTTGCTGGAGGCTCGCTCATTAGAACGTGTCAAATGAGAGAAAGAGAAGCCAGAAATATATGACCATTATGATCGGTGGGAGTGGAATCAGACTTATGGGACACAGTGTTTGGGAGTAACAGAATACATGTAACGCTGTTTCGTATTCAGAACATCTTTTTTGAGTAACTGTATTCAGTTACAATTACTATTTTAAGAGAGACTGTGGTTTAAAAACAAGCCGGACTTAAAAGTTTCCATATTATGCAATTCTTCATGTTTCACGGTCCATTCTATGCACATGCGTGATAGTAATTTGAGTGATACACCACACAACACTCAAAATTTGTATAGAGGTGACTCCATACACCTCGACTCCAACAGGCTGATTCAAAGAGGAGTTTGCTCCTTTGTCCGTGAGCTCGCCTCCCCACGCCCGCACGGTGACGTAGCATCCCGCTGTGAGTTGTTTATAACCGATACATGGTCATTTAAAACCTGTGAATAAACTTTTTCCAACAATGACAATCCGTAACATCGAGCCCTATGTCCTCGATCAACAATCAGACCCTGATAATTCAGTTTACAGTGGTATACGGCGAGTTAGCATCACTGTACTTACAGATCTGGGGGTCTGTGTGTTAGCGTCATTTATGTATAACACATTTTATATAAAATATGTTTCCTGATCAGTTTTTGAGTAAGTCCAGTTCCATGGTCGCTGTAGTTCTGGAACATTGATGTGAAGTGTCTCAGATGAACAGATTCATTAAAACAGAGGCAGATCCCCGAGAGTCGAGTCGCTTTCTTCCTCTTCGGGCCAAAGAGTGCGTCACATATTTACACCCAAAAACACGTTTTCTCCAAGTTGACATGTTCCTACCACTTGTAGCCGCTGACAAAAGCAGGACTAAACCATGCAGCGCTGGACTCGGGAGTTTCCTGCGGGCTGTGATTCGCTGTTTCGATTTGTCAATCACCTCCTGAATTTTAGCAATTATTAGTTGTATTGTAGTATTATTTTCATTATTTTTGACAACAAACAGCATACTTATTGTGTATTGTATTGTTTTCCCTGGTTCGATTTTTGGTATTTAAGAACCATTTTTGTCGCCAATGTGGTAATCGTCACAGATGTGGACCCGGCCTTTCACTGCCTCTCGAGTTGCTGCGTTTGTCTACCGGCAACTCACCCTTTATCTCTGGTGCTATTGTAAAAAAAAAAAAGCTGCAAAATTGCAGCAACCACTAAGCTAGAATTAGCTACATTTAGCTTCGAGCGTGCGCATGCGTGCGCATGTGTGTGCCTGTAGTCTGTGCGTTTGCATATGCAAAGTACCATAGGCACCCACTGGTATCTCAAAAGAGATTAAATGTCTTTATATTAGTGTACAGAATGGCTGCCATTTTCTTGATAGAAAACCAACCATGTATAATAGATAAAATTTTCACTTAATTACATATTGAATACCTTTTAAAAATAAATATTCTAAGTATTCGGAACACAGTTACTATTTTAACACTGGTTTATCTTTGGCTGATCATTAACTGCTCTAATTGATGAGTCTTACAATCTATTGGCAAATCTGCAGTTGTGATTTTAGAGGGTTAAATTTTAAGGCAAAACACTGAGCTTTAGTGAGGAGTCCATCCATGTTCTACCCCTTTGTCCATTCCTGGGTCAAGGGGGTGGCAATCAGCTGCCATGTGCACACAGTGCAAGCCCCTCACTGATCATTCGGCAGGTGGTGAGTCAACAGGAGGATGGCTTCTCTGTCAGTGACGATTCAGCTTTGATCTCTCAATGGGGGCTTCAGACAAAGTGTCTTGCCCAAGGACACAACGACAGACCTTCATCAGTCGGAGTCGATGAAGTGGTGGGCTCGAACTCACGACCTTCTGGCTCAAAGGCCAATGCTCTACCAACTCAAGGTGCTTTCACACCGCCGACGCTGGAACGCTGACGCCTCGCGCACCATACGCATATTCTCTAATTTTCAGACGCAGGGGTGTTCAGACCAGAAGTCCTGGGCTGCGGTGGCGCCCGCCGGAAGTGGCAGAAGTAGCGGGCGGACTTTGATGCTAACGGAGTTAACCCTTTTGTGTAAAGTTCTTCACCAATAATGCAGCTCTGCAGCGTCTCTGTGTCCAGAGACATTCCAGAGACTTTATTTAACAGCAGTATATATTCATCGAGGTGCGCCATTCGTTTATTTTAATATAAAAACAGTACTTCCGCATCGGCGAACACGCTCGAAGCAGTTGCATAAAGTCACGGGAGCATGAAAACGCATATGTTCCCAAACACTATGCCCCCCATTGTAAACCCTGGTTTTAGTCCTGGTGTAGCTCCTGTTTTGGCTGTTTACGAGTATGTTCAGTCTGTCCAGAGACATTCCAGAGACTTTATTTAACAGCAGTATATATTCATCGAGGTGCGCCATTCGTTTATTTTAATATAAAAACAGTACTTCCGCATCGGCGAACACGCTCGAAGCAGTTGCATAAAGTCACGAGAGCATGAAAACGCATATGTTCACAAACACTATGCCCCCCATTGTAAACCCTGGTTTTAGTCCTGGTGTAGCTCCTGCTTTGGCTGTTTACGAGTATGTTCAGTCTGCTCGCTCAGACCGCTAATGTCCCCGTGACCACTTCGCGGCTCTCTGATTGGGTGCTACACGAGTGTCCCGAGGAAACGTTCAGCAATATTTATCTCCTGAGTGCGTTGATTTTCCGCTCCTGCGCCTTTGCCGCGCAGTCCGTGCATCCCAAGACGCACATGCAGTTCCACGCTCGAACGCGCGTCACCATTGACTTTGCATTGAAAGTCGACGCAACGCATGATCCGGTGTGAAAGCACCATCAGTCCTTAGACTGCATACAGACGGATAATGCTAACCCACTAGCTCAATAAAGCTCAACAGGGAAGTGCTCAATGATAAAGTTTTGCTCCAACTCGCTCTCTCTCCTATTGACTTACATTGAAAATAAAACTCCCTGTGAAGTCTGTTTATTTTCTCATTCCAAGGGAGACATGACTTAGATAATAAAGATAATTTTAAGAATATTTCAGATAAATGTTGCCATTATTGAGCATTTTTGACCTTTTCATCACTTTTTGCAGTGTGCTTCTATAACAACCCCATATCTACAAATAAACTGTTATTCTCAGCTGGGAAGAACTCTGAGTAACTGCAGACGTACCTCTGGGCGATCCAAAAACCAGCTCCCAATAACATGATAACAGTTGTGTTCAGGAGCGATCAGCCGCTGATGACACACAACAATAAAAGCAGACGTGGAGGAGGCCGATGGAGAGACGCCACAAACAAACACACAGCGTGACAAACAGCTGGAGAAATCATAATTATCTCACGGCTCGCAGTGCTGCTCTAGTCATCATCAAGCTGCAGGGAAGGAGTCATGACACCGCCACCAGAAACACTGCACCAGGAATAATAAACAGTGCTTTGGAAACCAGACTTTGGAAACAGCCGAATGGATTAGATTTAGAGGTGTTCGGAGCTGCTGATCAAAATGACAAGTGGAAGTGGAGGATGATGAAGAGATGAAGTCTTGTACTGGACACAGAGATGCACTCTGTTGTGTGTTGTTGTGTGTCATCAGCGGATGATCGCTCCTGAACACAACTGTTATCATGTTATTGGGAGCTGGTTTTAGGATCGCCCAGAGGTACGTCTGCAGTTACTCAGAGTTCTTCCCAGCTGAGAATAACACAGATCGATGAAGACGACCAACATAACAAAACATGAGACTTCTATCCTCCACACTGCATGGTTACTTTCAAGAACTACACTACAAAAGTCTTATTTCGAGAACTGTTGCTGTCTTTTCTGATTAAAAGGGAGACATTTCTTGTATCTTTTTAAAACAAGATAATTTTGCTTGTCCCATCGGCAAATCTAGTTTTAAGGCAGTCAAAATGTGCTCAAATTAAGATACATTTTGCCAAATTTGAGCAATTTTTGGCTTGTTTTTCATCACTTTTTGCAGTGCAGAATGTCTAAAAAACCAGAACATTAACATGCCACAGTACATTACCACCTTCCGAATGAATAAAGGCAAGATAAGTTTTATTGTATACCACAATTCATACGCAAGGCATGACTCAAAGTGCTTAACAAAACAAGACAACAATACAAGGCATTCAAGTCATAAATCTTCACAGTACATTAAAATGAGTTCCATATTAGCACTCTTCAAATAGGAATTCAATATTTAGTCATTCAGTTTCTACCCTTTTATTAGTCCATTTCTGGGTTGGGGGGGTGACAATCAGAGCTGCCACCCAATGATCCCTCATTTACCCTCCAGCCTTGGTGTTTCAGCAGGGGCTTCAGGCAACTTGGGGTTAAGTGTCTTGCACAGGGACACAACGACAGCAGACTATTATTGGGAGCAGTTGGAGTAGGTCTCGTTTCACTCTCACAAGATTTCCTCCGTTCTTGAAATACATTGCAGTATATTTTGTCAACTAATCTTTGCTACTTCAAGCCCCTGTCTTTCGCAATGTCTTAATTTTGCTTGAATTATAAATGTCATTTCAAGACTCACTAGAGCCAAATTAAGGTAATTTATATAAATAAACATTTCATAGATTATCATTATAAATCATGATTTAATTCAATTCCTCAGATAAATGATGGGACCTAATATGATGTGTTTTGGTGCATCAATGAGCCATGGCACGTGATGCTCCAGGGGATAAACATCCGAGGCTCATAATAAGAGTTTGATTGGAAAAACCACCAGGCGATAAATGAGAGTGAGTGTGTGTCTACTGTGTCATATTTCCAACACATACAACTATACCTGCTCTAAAGCTGTACTACGTAACTTTCTAGAGGTAACACATCTTTGGCATGAGTGGAAATGGGAAGGTGAATGAATTCTGCCTGGATATTTATAACAGAAAGAAACAGTCACCAACCTCTCAGACATTTTAGCGCTAATTAACAGCTAATTAAGTGCTAACTAGTTTACCCTAAACCTGAACTCTAGCCCTAAACCACATGTGAGTTAGGGCTGTCAGTTATAGTTAGTTAGATGTTGAATAAGGCCATGTAGAGTAACGACCAATAAGTGCTTAATAAATACCTATTAAGAACTAATTAACCATAAATTATACATAATTAGGACTTAATTAGTGAGGACTAAATTAAAGTGTGACCAAAATAACTAATAATATAAAATTAATGCCCCTTATTTTCTATAATGTGTGAGATTTCATAACACTTTGAAGCAACTATGGTTAAAGTTCAAACTCTTCATTCTCACTTTTGCACAAGCCAGTACTTCTCCCTTGTTTTGAATTCTGAAGGCCAAGCTACAGGGCACCGTGGCAGCTGCTGATTGGAGGACTGCATTCCTCCATGCTGTGTAATACACTTGCATTCTGTTGTGTTCGTGCTGTCTACCATCAGCAATAAAACATGTCTTCTGTCTGAATTAAAGACACGATCCGAGACTTCTTCAGGTGGTGGAAGGATGCAGGCGTTGTCTGTAACATCTACAGAACAGAAGACCTTTTTTTTTTTTCCACAAACATTTGTTTTGTTTTTTTAAGACAAAACTGAAAATCCTCAAGAGAAACCATGCATCAGGATCAGCACACTTAGACAATCTGCACAGCCCCTGATTCCAATCAGGCCTGCTGTAAGCTGCTGAGAAATGGACAATACCATCGTCCTCTTTTGCATGGACATCATTTGGAACAATCTGGATTTCTGAATTTGTACATTCAGTCGTGTTCGTGTTTGTGCTGTCTACCATCAACAACAAAACATGTCTTCTGTCTGAATTAAAGACACAATCCCAGACTTTGTCATCTTCTTCAAATGTGGAAACATTAATTATAAAATTGTTTGACCCATGCTTACCTCCTAAATGGTAAAAAAAATGATCCCACCTCTGTGGTTTGGTTTGACTCTTCTCTAAAAGCTAAGGACAAGCCTGGGACCCCCTTCAGTTTAAACTTTAGGGTCTACAGCCTACATACTTTTGATTCATTCCTTGCCAATGCAGGAGGGTCTAAGGCAGGGGTTGGCCACTCAAAAGGTTCAAGCCATATATGACAAATCGGTCTGGAGCCGCAAAAAATAATGGCTAAGGCTTATATGAAGGCAACACAGGCTGTGAGATGTATTTTTGCCACAGCGCGCCCTAGAGAGAATAACGCACCAGCTATGAGTAGTCTGCTTTGAGTTTTACTTATATTTTGTTGCGTTCATGAAATTGTAGAAATAGAGTAAATAAATTATATTGGAATGTAACTTAAGTTATCATTTTGTTAAATCATATGTGGCTAGATTATATGCTGAATGCTACAATGGACTGTATTGTAATTCACTTTGGCAGGAAAGCTGCAGCCAGTCTGTGCTGGGTTCACATGTTAAACACCACAGGAAGCAGGTTTTTGAACATGCTAATAGGGAAGGTCTTGTCATTGTTCTTCTCCCTTTCCCATTGGCATACGAAGGTGTGTCTTCTAGTATGAAAGGAGCTACAGACTCTCTGAGCTTAAGAGCTGGTCCTGAGAGAGGCTGGGCTCTGTGCCTTGCCTCTTTCAACAAAATGTCTCCTTGTATAATGTAACAAGTGATAGGAATCAGACTCAGGCAAAACGGGATCTTGGTACGACAAAGCCTCCTGGCTGTTTTATTCACAAAATGGTCGTTAATTTCAGACAGAACAAAAGACACAGATACAGTACATTTTGTATGGAAATTTACGTCGTCATAAAAAGGCCAAACCTCCGGCACCAAATAGCCTAAACAACAAAAGTCTCTGTGGTCCTTGTGACCTCCACAAGGCCAAAATATTAGTACTATTTTGTCTTGCATCTGTCCACCTGTGCAGTACATAGGCCACTGTTTACCACAATCTCCCCTTTAAAACACATGTGATAATCAAAATATAAAAACAACAACAAAAATCAATCAATCAAAAAAAATCTTGCAATCATGAAAATCAAGTAAAGTAAATAACTGATTGTTAACTTGCAAACAAAAATCACTTTCATTATGTAATCATGAATTTAGCTGATTTTATAATTCAAACAATAAAAAAATCTCCATTGGACACCAGAACCAAGCTGATAGAGCAGGCAGGACTGAGCATTAAGAACCAAATAAAAAAGTATTTACTCACTTCATCCTTATGTGAAGTCTTAATGTTAATTGCTACATTAACGTAAATGTTTTGATTTTACCCTGCACACTTGTACAGCTATCTCATACTATTTTAAAACACTAATATGATTATTCTGCAAAGCTATGTACTATTTTTGTTGAATTTCTATCTTAGTGGACCATATAGCTAATAAATCTTACAATCGGACTCCATTTCATCATTAGCGGCATTGTGTTAATAGACTGTTTGGTAATTGCAGTTGCGGTCAAACGCTCTATCAGATGTCTAAGGCATGGAACTACACAACATCCTCCTAGGATTAAAACTGTGAACACAATAAGGCAAGTTCTTAAAATTGACATTATTATAGGGGTCAAAGATCCGAATAGATTGTTCAACCAGGCCGTCCAAGTGCTATCTTGTGTTCCTGAGTTCTTTGTGACTTCCTCGGACAAGAGTTTAAGGTTTTTTGTGGCTCTGGAGATGCTACCGTCTGGCGCAGTATAATTGGGAATAAATGTACAGCATTTGTCTTGGAAAAAATGGCACACTCCCGAGCTACTTGCTAGAATCATATCTAGGGCTAATCTATTTCGCCAGGCCGTCAATGAGGTTGGTGCCAATTGCTCTGAAATGCTTTCCAGTGTGCCAATTGTATGGTTCATGAATCACTGTTGGTTGTAATATGTAATGGATCCAGGCTACATTCATGTTGGAGGTGGGCCAGCTAAACAAGATCGAGGCTAGTCCCCTAGTTACTTCATTTTGAGCCTTGAATTCATCCGGCACACCTACAGGAACCCCGACCCCATTTAACCTTACTCCCTTGTCAAATGAGTCCAAACTTAGTGTATTTCCCCTCAAAGAGACAGGCAGGCTCTTTGAGGGGAAATACACTACGTTTGCTACGCGGATAAAAATCAAGCAATTTAGTTTTAAGCATGGGTTCTGACTCATCTATGAAAGACATTGGAGCTGAAATGAATGGAACGATGAGGGAAACGACAGCACACTGTCCTTTCCATAATTTTGGCAGAATAGCTCTTAAAGTTAGATCACCACACTGCCACCACAAGTCAGCCCTGGGAAGGCACTGTTGGAATAGGGCATGTTGATAGTTATCTATACTAGCGGCATTAGTTATAGTATCACAGTAATCATGGGGGAAGATTCCTAAGTGGATGGCAGAAGCACTACTATCTCTGTGATGCAATGATAACCATTGGTTTCAACTGTATGTGTGAATGGGACGTCCTTCAGGGAAATAATAGGATGCTTTTTAGTCAAATGTGTGCACTCTGGATCATTTGTGGTTGAAACCGAGAAGATTGAAAATACACATTTGTTTGAGTCCGTGGTATTTGGGAAAGGTGTAGCGGTCAATTGAGGTCTGGCTGCAGCACACGCAAAGCAAGACTCATTCGTCAATGAGTGTGCAGTATACTGAAGCCATTTAAGCCATAAGTTCATATTTATGTCTGCCAATCTCTATCTTTATTACATCCTCAAGTGAGAGTTCTGAGAGGTATTTTGGCATTACTTTCTATTTTAGGTTTAACTAGGTCTATAGGTTTTATGGTTGGTTTTGGTTCGTCCGTGACCTGGATTGTTAGAAGTCCCATTCTTTGGTTTCTGGGGGAGATGTAGGATCCAAATACATATGTACCATTATCAGATTTACTGGGGTTCTTTAGAGTAATGATTACAGGGTCACGTGTATCTCCAGGTCCTTCTTTAGCCTTGATGATAAATAGCCTACTGGTACAGATGGTACCAGTACTTCACACCGGCTCGATCGACCTGAACAGACCTCCCTGTGCAATTAGTGACTTTATATGGTCCTGTCTGGTATGGCTGAGTCCATTTGGATCTATTCTGAACTTTGATGAATATTCAATCACCGGGTTTAACAATGGGGTCAATCTCATCTGACTGTCTCAGTTGATTAGTTTCTTGTCTGCATCCGGACAACTGAGAAACCATTGTCCTGAGTTCAGACAAATATTGCTGGTGGATCCAGTCCCATTCAACAAAGGGGGCTTCAGCATTGAGTGGACCAATTGGCCTGTGCATTTCTCTCCCAGTCAATAACATGTGTGGAGAGTAACTTGTTGACTTGTTCACGCTATTCCTGATGTCCATCAGCACAAGAGGAAGAGCAGTGACCAAGTCAAGTTTTGAAGTCGGCCAAACCTTAGCTAGTTTATGTTTGATGGTTGCATTCATGTGTTCAATATGACCCTGCGATTTGGGATGGTAAACACAACAAAATGTTTGTGAAATCCCGAGAGTTTCAACACGTCACGTACAATCTTAGCTGTAAAATGTCTGCCGTTATCAGATCTGATCTGTTAAGGGCAGCCGAATCTACAGATTACATCATGCATTAAATGTTTTAACTTTGTCTGTTTGTTGTGTGAGATTTTGTCAGGTTCAACTGTAGTTGAAACAGCATTAACAATAAATCTGCTTTTTGGTTCAGACCTGCATTACAGCACTGTCCATGCAACAAAACTTCTCCTTACAAAGCAAACATGAAGCAGTCTTTCGTCACCGGCTCTTTCACTTTTTAGCTTTGGGATGCATGCCCACACGCTGGTTTGTTTACAATAGCGTCTGCCTCAGTGTGGGGTCCACGTTGCTGGATTTGACGGAAATTGACGTGGACGTCAATTTTTTTTCTCTACTGGTGCTAAAGAAACAAAAGCAATCCAATAAACGTGCAGAGGCTTCTTGATGGAATAAATGAAGTTTCTAACAAAGAAGCATTTGTGATCTCAACCCAGGCCTCACTACTTTCCTTTTGTTTTACTTTACATTGTCTTTCTCTCCACAGAGTAGTCGTCTGCGTTTGGTAATT
The DNA here is from genome assembly GCA_964034765.1 of Knipowitschia caucasica. Taxonomy (NCBI): domain Eukaryota; kingdom Metazoa; phylum Chordata; class Actinopteri; order Gobiiformes; family Gobiidae; genus Knipowitschia; species Knipowitschia caucasica. The sequence continues at coordinate 26,986,897 of OZ035839.1, read as the reverse complement.
AGCCAAGATAAGAGGTGTGCCTTGAGTTGGAGAGTCTGAGACAAAAGCCGACGCCGCGGTCAGCAGAAAGAAAAAAGGATCAGCATCAAAGCGAGATTCAGAAGAAATTTAAAAAGAAAGAAAAAGATACACACGCACACATTTCTCAAGCTGTTCTTCAGGCAACAGACAGTAGAACAAACAAAAGGAATAGTATCTTAATTAGTAGCAGGGATTATGAATATGTCTTGACCGTCTTTAAAGAACTGTACTTATTGCTGCACAAATCCTTGCATATTTTTAGAAGTTTACTTCTGTTTATCACATTAATAATGGGTGGATTTGAGCCAACACTTTGATTTAGGCATATTATTCTAATCAGTTAAAACACTAGAAGCACATTTGATACATAATACCATTCACTTATTTTCCCCCTAAACAATTATTAGTTGGGTAAGTATTATATTGTGTTTGTATATTTCAGATGCAAAATAAAATAACAATAATAAAGATATTGATAATAATGACATGACTAATACAACTAATAATGTGGTGGTTTGAATGGAGCCTGCACAGTACACACACACACACACACACACACACACACACACACACACACACACACAAATACAACACAAAATAAAGGCCAAAACACTCTCTGACCATACACCTCGCTCCCATTACTCACTTCATGCTGAGGGCATGACTCTCTTTAATTATCGAGGATCAGTCAAAATAGACCTGCTTTCTGGAAATTCCATCTGGCATGAATAAAGTGTATTAATTTATACTATAAAGCAAAGATGGATTGTTGGGTTTCTTCCATAATCTTTGAATAAAAAAGTGTAATACCTTCCATTAGTTCAGTTCACATATTCAGTTCAATTCAATGTATGTGTGTAAAGCCCTAAATCACAACACTAATTATGTCGCCAACGCAAATCCCAGAATCAAACTGCTCAAACACAGAAAATGCAGTGATAAAAACACACAAAGAGCCATTGGTCCAAAAGGGGCAGATGACCAATGTTTATAAAGGTTAATAAATGATCATTAATGTCTTTGAAATGTCGAATGCCCTGGGTCGACATAATGTTTACATAATCTTGTATCTTGTCACTCATGTCTGTCATTGTCCAGCTAGTGACCAAATCAAAAGCTGCATAGGGAAAGGGAAACATTTAAAACACCTTCTCTTTTTTAATTATTCAAAGCGGCCATTGATTGTGTTTTGTGGGCAGCGAGCCGGTGGGAAAAACATTGAAGCCACATGTGAACAAGGGTTCCAAATCCTTCACAAGACACTGTTGGCAATTCCACTTAATGATCTCATTAGTATGCAGAAAGAGCGGAGAAGACAAAGAGACCAATCTGTGTGTTGTGGTTACATCTATAACGTCTAATTAATATGGAACAGCATGTGAAATATAGGAGGGTTGTAAGTGCACACCTGAAACACAGGGTCTGAGGAGCTTTGGAAAGGGGGGGTGAGAAGATACATCACAATTATACTTAAACATGGGTGTCCAAACTGAGGCCCGTGGGCTAAATACGGCCCGCTCAGATATTTGATGTGGTCCTCTGCTGGTAATACAATTTTTTATCATGGTATCGACTTTGTTCATTTATCTTTACCTAGTTTTATTTTCCTTTCAAATTTGATTTCTTGTTTGCTTTTTTCCTGCCTGTCCGGTTGATTGTTTACACCTGTTTGTCCTTGTGTGTATTTAGACCCTGCGTTCCTGTCTTCTTGTTGTCGGCCCTTTGTTGGTTTTACCCCCATGTCTTGTCCATGGTTTCAGTTTTTACTTTAGTAATTATTTTTCTTGTGGCATTTAATAAGTTATATCATTTTGCAATTCTGCTTTTGGGTCCTTCCTTGTTATATCTTGTGATAAAAGAAGCCAGTGAGGTACTTTTACATCATTATTCAGCCAACTTCAGCTCCACTAATCCAGTTATGCAATACCTTGTTGTAAAACTCAGAATATTTAAAACGAAATGCTAAGTAGATTACGAAGTGACATCTGTCTACAGAACCAAACATTGGTGATTTCTGTTTGTGCCAGTTCAGTCTAGTTGGATACTTTTAGTTGTGTGCGTTCAGGTGTGTTAGTTTGTTTGTACGTGCCTGTGTGTGTGTGCGTCCGTGTGTGTGTGTCTTTTGCATGTGCTTTTGTGTATGTGTGTGTGTGCCCATCCTAATGTTTGTGAGTGTTAGTTTGTTTGTGCGTATGTGTCTGCTTGTGTGTGTCCGCGAATCCTTGTGTTTGTGCGTGTGTCTGTTTGTGTGTTTCTGCTTAAGTGTTTGTGTGGTGTGTGTGTCCCTGTGTTTGTGTGTGTCTTGTATGTGTGCGTGTGTATAGGTGAATAGTTGGATGGTGTGTGATCCTTCACTAAGATTCATTTGTTTTGACAAAGATGAGTTGGTTTAATGAGATTCTGATTATTGTGTTGTCTCCTCGGTGTGAAGTACAATGACTCAGTTTCAGAATGACATTAAACCCAAACAAAGCGGCTTCTATTGTCCTCAGCACTTTGTTTTTTTTTCCATCCCCAGCAACAATACAAAACAAAGCTAAAGAGAATGAGGCTTATTTGATTCTTAACATAGATTTTAAAGTATAGGTGTGTGATTGAATAGAGATGAAAGAATAGAGTTACATATTTTATTTTAAACAAATAACATTTTCACAGCTATACTTGGTCTGCTGTCCTCTTACATCTGCCTTGTACTCACACAAATGGTGCTTTCAGACCGGATCATGCGTTGCATCGGGTTTCAATGCAAAGTCTATGGTGACGCGCGTTCAGCCGTCGCAACGCACAGACCGCCCGGTTCGCACGAACGGACTGTTCAGTAGAGACGCACGGACTTGGCGGGAAAGTCAAAGGGGAGGAGAAGGAGCGGAAAATCGACGCCCACAGGAGATGGATTCTGCTCATCCTTTCCTTGGGACGTTTGTGCGACAACCAATCAGAGAGCAGCAAAGTGGTCACGGGGACATTAGCGGACTGAGCGAGCAGACTGAAAATACTCGTAAACAGCCAAAACAGGACCCACACCAGGCTTCACCAGAACTCAAACCAGGGTTGACAATGGGGGACTGTGTGCTTGTGCGTTGTCATGCTCCCGTGACCTTATGCAACGGCTTCGGGTGTGTTCGCCGATGCGGAAATTCCGTTTAATAATATGAAAAAACGTATGGCGCACCTCCGTGAACACATACTACTGTTATATAAAGCCCGTGGAATGTCTGTGAGCAAAGACACGCTGCAAAGCTGCATATTGGAGAAGATCTGTACACAAGCAGCCGCTAGCATAGCTCTGTTAGCATCAGAGCCGGCCGGCTACTTCCGGTACTTCCGGCTCGCGTCAGGACGTTCTGGTGTGAAGACCTCTGCGTCTGAAAACTAGAGAATGCGTGTCTGGTGAGCGGGGCTTCAGCGTTTCAGCGTTGGCGGTGTGAAAGCCCCAAAAGAGATGTTGGTTCATATGGTTTGGATCAAATTATCTTTTGTTGCTCTCTGTTCCTTGTGCACAGAACTGGAAAAAATAGCTTTTGTATTTGCTGCTCCTTCTACATGGAACTGTTTTTATAATCCGTAATTTTATAAAATTGTATGTGACTGTTTTAAAATCTCTAATTGAATGTAATTTTTGTCCATGACTCCCTTGAAAAAGAGGTTTTTAATCTCAATGGGACTTTCCTTGTTGAATTTAAAAAAATAATAATATTTGTTTACATTTTATTTATTTCAGGGTTTTTTAGGCGTACCACTAGAGGGAGCCCTGCGTACTACTAGTGGTACGTGTACCACACTTTGAGAACCACTGATCTAGACAATTGGTTCTCCTGATTGTCAATACTTTTTGGTGATACACGAGGCACATTTTAATAGGTGTTTCTTCTGAGGGTTTGAAGTTTTCATTGCAGAAAACTTCAAACTCTCATACCGTTGTCCCTCCTATATATAAAACAAATCCATCATGTCCATCATCAAATCTGTATGTCCATCATCAAATCTGTATGTTTTAAGGCTATAAAACCCCTCAGCACACACTTTTTATACTTTTCTAATCACCTGAACAGCAATGTCGTAAAAGGTGAACAGGGTTGAAGCTACAGACCACTGTATTCTTTTGTCTCTTGATACTTTTGTAGTTGTTGTAGTGAGAAGCACAGGGACAAACTACTCTTGACAAAAAGCCTCAATTTACCAAAACAACTTTTCCAAAACCACAAGTCTAGAGAGCGGAGATGTCCCAGTGAGAGGAGCTCACATTATCCTAATGGACTTCCTGACAATAGGCTGCATTATGTTTTATTTAGGCCCATCTGCGGCTCTCGGCCAAGATGCTGCTTACTATTCTGCATCCTGGAGCGCCAGCTGGACACTGCACTTTACAAACGTACATGCTTCTATTGAAGGGAAGCTGGCCCCAGTTTCAAAATGGTTTGGCAGAATGACAAATTTCACAAGTCAAACCAGAAGATATATCACACATGTCCTGTTCCTTGGGCGTGTCACCTGATAAGCTTCACATGCTAGACGGTGGTGAAAAATTACTACTATAGTGTCATTGGAATGTTGTTTAAGTTATCATTTCAAGTAATATGTATTGTAATTCACTGTTGGCTCCGGCAAGTCTGACGGGAGAGGGTTTTGCGTGCAGATGTGGACCATTGTTTCTGTTTCTTTGATTCTCTGTGGTTCCTTCCTGTCCTGTACAATTCATGTACTAATTACCAAAGGTCTCATTATAAAACTGTATGTATGTATGTAAGTGGGCTGGATTTGTAGTCTAGCAAAAGGAGTTTTCCGCCTGATCTGGGTTAGATCTGGTTTTGGACAGAGCACTCTCTGCTTCAAAGATCACTTCTCCTTGGAAAAGGCAACCAAGATTAAAAATGCCGGAACAATGTATTATGTGTATGTGTTTTAGTAGTAGTAACATATAGCCACAGCTGCCCTGGGGCACCCAGACAGAAATGACAGTTTAGCACTGCCGCCCCACAGTTGGCCTCTCCACTGTGGCAACTGGTGTTCTCAGAAGTCTCCAATTAAAGTACTTACCAGGCCCTGCCCTGCTTGGCTTCAGAGGTCTGACGGGATCTGACTTTCACTTGCAGGTATGGCCACTTTTATCCTTATTAGCTCCGCCCAGCTCCAACTCCAGACACAAAATGGCCAACAAGGACATGCCCTCTTTACAGATGAAGGACAATGAATGAAAAACAAAAAGCAACAGTGTGATAAAATGAAAAAAAAAAAAAAAACAGGATCAGTTGGGAATGAGGGGGAAAATTTTTATGCAAGTTAAATCTGGCATTAAAAAGAGTAACCCACTTTGTCACAACTACAAATAAAATACTCACTACTACAAAACTTTATCATTCCTTTCATTTTTAGTAGCACAGGAAACCAGAGGACCCGCAACAGGGCTGTCGAAGTGGTTCCAGTAAGGGCCCATTTCCTTAAGTTAACACTGGACTCAACTGGTGTGCTACTACTTGGTTGGAAGTAAAAACCGGATGGAAGCTACACCAGCCCTTTCTGGAACCAGTTTGACACCCCAGACACAGAGGGAATGGCGAGAGCAAGCAAACAGCAAAAGAAAGGCTTTGTCTGGAGGTGGAATCAAACACATGACCTTCTTGTTCTTGCTGCGCCACCACGCCACCCAGAACAATTGTCTAGCTCTGAAACAAAGAAGTACTTTATATCCTTGACCTAGAAATATTTTTTTCCATCCCTGCATCTGGAGGAACACGGCAACCTTCAGCTAATGAGTCATAACACAACACTCTTTTCAACTAGTCGCAACACAGACTGGAGTCTACAATACTACAGATAAGACAAGGAGAACAAGCACCATTCATCTCTGCAGGTCACACACCTGCTGGTGCTCAACTATATATTTAGGTTAAGGTTAAATTAAATGAGTGCTATGCTTTAAGGTCTAGATGCAATTTATTTTACCCACACACCTCACACTCCTACTGTATACCTTAAACAAACCGGTATAGAATGAAAACAAAACCCACACTTGTTAAGCAGTGGTGAGACTGGTTATTGTATTTATTTATTATTATTTATTTTGCTGTTTCCAGTAAATAATGCTGACATGAATTTGACTCAGCCTTGTTCATGCCCTGACTTTAACAGTATACAGTCCCTTGGAGAAATAAGAAAACACTGGATGTCTTGGTATAAATAGCAGGTTTGTTGAGATTAAGTTAAGGCAATAACTGCTGGAAGCAGACTGTCTGAGCACATATTACCAAAGATGGAGAGCTCGGGGAAATAAACAATACCACACCAACGGGAAGTCGTCTGGGCTGTAATAACACGGTCTGCATGATCTTTAGGGTTTATGGACAAGTGTGCTTTCCCCAATCGATATTTGTAGCCAAAAAAAATCAAAGGTTGAATTATTTTTTTTATGTAAAACTGACGTTAGACAGTCTTGTCTCTTGGCGGCATGGTGGCTTCTCAGCAAGAAGGTCCTTGGTTTGGTCAGAACAAGGCCTTTCTGAGGAGAAACTTGTAAAATAGGTATAAATGTAATGAGCGAGCGAATAGATGGTGTTAGTTGGGGGCTTTGAAGCCAGTGTGTTCGGGGTCAAAAATATTTGAACTCTGAACAATGCTCTGGGTGACCTTGGTCTGTAAAAATGCGCTATATAAATAAAGATTCTCTCTCTCTCTCTCTCTCTCTCTCTCTCTCTCTATTTTGTATATAAATTTAATTGTGAACTTTGAACGTGAACTGTTCACTCACTTTGAGCATGTATGAACTAGTTCAGAAAAGCTGTGACTTTATTGCCCTGTAAAACTTTACCAGCAAAACGTCCAAGAGAAAGTTGAAAAAATACACAATAAGGAACAGACATCTATAAAAACCCAAACCCAGACTCAGAACAACAGTCATGGAAAGAACCGTTTCGGTGAAGGGACTCAATTAGTGGAACATACAAAGACAAGAGTCATAATGGTTTTAAAGAAATGAATCAATTCCAGTTGAGTGGGGGATACTACCTTCTTTCAACAGCCTCATTCACCCAATAAAGAGATAAATATGTTAAAATAAAATAAAATAAAACATGTTTGAGTAACAACAACAAGATCCTAGAACGTCACTGATCATTAATGTGCCTTTGAAATATGACTATTTATGTCAATAAGTTTCCATTTTAATGTTTGTTTAATGTCTGATGTTTGTAAGTTTTTGTAAGAATTGAACTGAATCATATGACAATCTGCAAAAGAAAGAAAATGTAAAAAGGGCTTGGAAACAAAACTTCTACCTACTCCTTTGAATTGTGTATAAATGTATATGTATTCTTCTTTTTGGTATTGTACAATTAATAAATCATATTTAGAAATATAGCACTTGTGTCTTTAGCCTGGGTTTGATTCCAACTCCACACAGGGTCTCTGTGGAGTAGTAAGTAAGTAAGTAAGCTTTTATTTATATACCGCCTTTTCACTGCACATCGGAGTCTCAAAGCGGTTTACAATTGTTGGGTGGGGGTCGCCAGTACAGGAGGCGCATGCCAGACCTATTGTACATATTTTTAGTGGTGGGGGAAACCGGAGCACCCGGGGGAAACCTACGCAGACACGGGGAGAACATGCAAACTCCACTCAGAAAGGCCCTGGTCCGACCGGGATTCGAACCCAGGACCTTCTTGCTGAGAGGCGAGAGTGCTAACCACTCAGCCACCGTGCTGAGTGGAGTTTGCATGTTCTCTTTGTGTCTGCGTAGCTTTGCTCCGGTTTACCTTGCCACTACAAGCTTGTTTAATAGGTCTGAATGTGATGAGTGGGTGAACAGTCGATCACGATGGTCAGAGGCTTTGTTGTCGTCTCTTGTACCATTCCTAGCCTACTCCAGCAGGTGGATTGCATCAGTAACCAGTGCTTAGGAGCCACATGTTTCACCGGCATTAAGATATGGTAACACTTTAGATTAGCCCTCGCCCAAGAGCTTTTTATACCCTAACTCACATGTGAAAGTGTCAGTTAGTAGTTAGTTAGAGGTTGATTAAGACCATTAAAGTAAGAAATAACAAATACTTAATAGCTAATTAAGCATAAATGATAACTAACACTTAATTATTAACTAACACTTAATTAGCTGTTATTTAGTGAGGGCTAGACTTGAAGTGTGACCGAAGATTCTGGCAGTGGTGATATTTCAGGACACTCAACATTCAACAACATTTATGGACATTATCAACATTTTTGCACATTTATCTGACCCTTGTAGACCAATAGCGCTCGGTATTTTAATCTTTGCATTTCTTGTGTTTTAACTGTTTAATTCTCTGATCTGTTTGGCGAATTCAACGGTTTTGTAAAGTCCTCCTTGATGTTGTGATTCATTTCAGTTGAATTGAATTAACAGTAGTGACTTTATTAGATATTGAAGAGTGCATATTACATACAGCTCCTTTATATGAGCTTTTTCTGCAATGCTCACAAAGCTCTAAAGTTAGTACACATGAGCAGTTGGTGATAGTCATGAGATTGGTTGAAACCTGCAGGAGGAAACCAACACTGCTGTTTGTCTGGAGAGCGAGACATAAAAGACAGAGGATGAGTGAGCGTAAGCAGTTTGCTAACATAATAATAGGACCAATGCAACACACTGCAAAGAGCACAATACAACTTTAAGGTGATAACACTATTGATTGCCTTCGCTTGGCTTTTGGAGGGGGCTCTCCCACGAGGCTATATGCAGTAAAGTTGACAATCTGTGGTAAATCTGCAGTGGGAGTAGTAGAAGTACTGATGAGAGGGCTGAGAAAAAATTATTAACCCTGAAGTATCCTAGTAAAAACCATTGCCAATGATATGGGACCCAAGGATTATTAGAGCTTTTCTTCAGATTGACTGACAAAACTTATCTGAGGGGATGTAATAATAGGATATTTGGACAGCACAGCAGTTAGTTCTTGTCTAGCAGAATGTTCTAAGTGACATTTCACCAGGGACTTTTTGTGTGGAGTTTGCATGGCGCTCCGAATACTCCCACCTCTAAATACAGGTAAAAAAGGTATGAATGTAATGATTGAGTGTTAGGGGCCCAAAACATTTTAAAGGACTTTGTGTGTTGGTCAGTAACGCAATAAAAGTAACCCGTTACTATAATCCAATTAGTGAGTAAAGTAAGGGATTATAACCGCAAAAAAAGTAATGTGATCACGTTTACTTTGTTCTAAGCAAGAACCTTTACAATGCGTTACAAAACCGTGAGTGTCGTGACTTTTGTTTCAACTCTTGAGTGACAAATGAGTGACATATAACTGAGACGTACTATACAGACACGCCCACATCAAACCTTACAAAGACTGTAAATATTACAAGCGGCAACATGAAGCATGATAGCCAGGACGACCACGGTGCATTTCATTTATGAAGATACTGGGATGGTACAGTATGTGAACGTTTATTGTTTGCTGTTGTCCCACATTTATAACCTGGCAAGAGCCAGATTGATGATTGTGTAGAACTCTAACGCGTTCTCCACGATATCAATCTGGGACTTCTGCAGGAGAATCCGTTCGGGGAAAGGAGGGATAAGCAGCAGAATACTTCAAGCTGATTGGGCGAAGTGACGCTGTGTGCCCGCCTACCAAGGTTTGACTTAAACCAATCCCGGTAACATGTTTGCCGTCCAGAAATGCACAAAGCGCCTCTCGCTGTTCATCTTTCAAAAAAGAAATTGGAGATACTGCTAAAACTGACTTGATAGCCTCAGCTACGCGTCCGTCCTCCTGCGTAGCCATGTTTGTTTTGCTTCGGCCCGGCACTTCTTGCTTTCGTCAAACCCGGATATCCCGCCCTAAACCCCCAGACTGGCGCGTGATTGGCTCGCACACCCAGTGGTTACGACTCGAAAAGTGTAAGCGGGAGCGGTACAAGATGTATTCTCGAGTGTTTGTGAACTCACAAATACCGCGAGAATTCAGCTTGCATTTTTTATTGAAGGGACAGTGTTCAGAGACATTAAGCTCAGAGAGACAAATATGTTTTGCACAAGATTAAAGAGGTAGTTGTCATCTGCAGTCCCTGTACTCACCCTATTGTACATGTTTTTAGTGGTAACACGGAGAAAAAACGTACAATCTATGTCTACACATAGAAAGGCATTTTTTGGAAGTGGAATCAACCCAGGACCTTCTTGCTGTGAAAAACAGGTTTCAAAAGTGAGAGAAGTAGCATAAACATTTACTTATTGTTATCATTGTCTTTAAAGTGTTTATAAAAAAGCAAGTTTTTATCACTGTGTCCCAAATTTTACCCCCATTTTAAATTTTATGAATTAATAGACAAACATAAAACTTATCACTGCCGATGAAGGGGTTTGCACACTCATTACAACTTGAATCCCAGCAGTTTTATTTTGAGTTGACAAAGAGCTGCCTCCCAATCAATCCAAACGTTATTTTGCATTCGTTGCAAACAACAACAGTTCGAACAGGGGTTTGTTAGTCAACATGTCACCACCACTTTCGAACCAATGCGACATACCATTTCAGGTGAGCCAGCTCACAGCTGTGTCAGTTCCTCGGTCATCGACCAAACTGTGGACAACACTATGGAATATCTAAAATCTGCATCAAATGCAGCCGCTCCTATAGAACAGAAAATATTTAGGATTAGGTCATTGTTGGGGGTGACAGTAGCTCAGTTGGTAGAGCATTGGCCTTAAGGCCAGAAGGTTGTGGGTTCAATTCCGACCTCTACACCTTCTCCACCGACTCCCACTGATGACTGCTTTCGTTGTGTCCTTGGGCAAGACACTTAACCCCACTTTGCCCAAAGCCCCCGCTGGAAGATCTCAGCTCCTGTGGACTCACCACCCGCAGAGGATCAGTGAGGGGCTGGTGCTATGAGACTTGGGTGGCATCTCTGATTGCCAACCCCCTGACCCAGAAATGGATTAAAGGGTAGAAAATGGATGGATGGATGGATAGGTCATTGTTGCCGTGGTATAATATGCAGCTGCAAACGCTAAAACAGAATGTTAGATAGCTGGAGAGGCTACGTTATCACTCCCACTCGTAGCCTGTTCCGAGCAGGTTTCCAAAACTACAAGAAGGCCCTTCGCAGGGCTCAAACTCGATACTATTCAACTTCATAGAAGCAAAAAAAAAAGATTTTTGTTCAGCACCGTCGCTAAACTCACAAACAGCCATAGTGCAATTAAGCCTAAAATACTAATCTCACTTGGCAGCCACAACTTTCTTTAATAATAAAATTACATCCATCCGCATCAAACTGGAGTAAACTACTCCTAATATTAGTGATGAACAGGCTGAAGCGTTAAACTTAAAGGTCCCATTTTTTCTCTGGTTTAAACATGCTATTTTTCCTTCATTCCCATAGTGGTTTACAGCGACCAACTTGCCTTATACTGCTGTAAACTAAATAAGTCAGATTCTGGAGGAGCTCTGGGCTCTATGTGAGTGTCATTGTTTTACAAAGTTTATCCACAAGTCTGAAATTATTATGTACCAGTGAAAGCTGCCGAGGCAGGAGGGTCTGTCAGACTGTTAGTGGTCTAACAAGAAGGGCTGTGGTGATGATCCAGGACACTGTACATTCTACAACATTATTGTTATTATCATTATTATTCATGAGCATTTATCAACATTCATGGACATTGGTAAACTCTCCCTATGGAGCAATACCTATGTGTGCTATATTTTTTGTGTTTGAACGGTTTGATTCTCTGATCTGAATTGGCGGTTTCAACGGTTCTGTTAAGTCCTCTGAGAGGACTACTCTTGTGATTTAGGGCTGTACTAAAATACATTAAATATTTTTTTATGGAACAAATTTCAAATTATTTGCTATTATTCTGATGCCTACAGGTTTTGTACATGCATACTTGAACTAGATCTGGATCATGGGCATCTGTAACCGTATCCCCCTCAAGCCATCCCTTCATTATTCCAATACATTTCTTTCAATCACTTTAAAAAGTTTATATCTGGGGGATAAAGGTTGACGTTAGAATTTACCACTTGTAATATATACACCAAAGCCACACTTTTGGTCTCGTGTCTTCCGCGCCTCATTGACTTTAAGGTGATTACTGGAGCATCGTCAGTCTCCCGGACTCTGCTGACACAAATGAAGAAACTAATGAATTCCATTAGGATTTAGCAAATGGCCCCTGTAAGAGAAGCGCAACCAGAAAACCACTGTGTCCATGCAAGCATTTAATCCAACTTTTAATTAAAATTGAGAGATTACCAGATTAATGCGTCTAAACTGGGTGTAAATTGGTCAAATTTGGAATAGTTCCAGTTTTTAGGACTGAAATACTTTATTATTCCATCACTTTTGGATTCTGGCTCTAAATCCTGTCACAGTTCAGTGGGAAGAACAACAGATTGTGCAGAACAAGGCAATGCATTTCAATTCAAAGCACTTAGGCTGGTTTTAAATTGCCAACCACTTTTTCTCTGCAGTGGCACGACTTGTACTGGTGCAGACCTGCCCTTTTAAAAGCTGATGTACAATCCTATTAGCTCTGAAAGATACCAGTAGTAACCCAATTTATTTAAACAACATAGATATTCTGATCCACGTTTGATGTTGATTCTCACCCCCTAAAAATAGAGAAAAAGGTAGAAGATGTGGAACCAGCTCCCACTTGTGGTTGCTGCTATGTGTCCATGGGCAAGACACTTAACCCACCTCGCCCTCAGTGTCTGGGTTAGGCAAGACAAGGCATGTTTATTCATATAGCATAGTTCATACACAAACGAACTCAACTTGCTTAACAAAACTAGATAGAAGCAATCACACAAGGCTTATTGCCATATAATCACTTTACATTATAAAGAGTAAAGATAAAATCCTTCAGTTGTATGTACATCTAAACAGAACTGTTTTCAACATGGATTTGAACATTGTCAGAGAAGAAGCCTACACTGGTGTGTGAATGTGTGTTTGTGTGAATGATGTGTTCCTTGATGTGAAATGCTTCGAGTGCTTTGAAAAAGTTGAATACCGCTATATGAATGTGACCATTTACTTTTTTTCATAAAATTATGTTGAGACAACGAGTGAGGGGGCTTCTACCTTGGGAAAAAAAAAATGTTTGGTGGCAGTAAGCCTGGACAGATAGACGCTTTGCTGCTCTCCCTGCAGAGTCCGAGCTGCGAAGTAATTCAATTCAAGGACCAGACAAGAGCAGAGAACCTGGCCCGACAAGGACAGAGGACTGACCTCCATCTCCCAAAACCGAGTGACCCCTGGACACTCCCTGACCATGTTAAAATAGGTCCCCACAGGGCAACAGTTGAAGTAATATTTACTTACTGTACTCCTCTCTATCAGAGGTGTAGTTGTGTGTTGGGGGTGTTGATTATAAACGACCAAATGTAATTGGATCTTCAGCTGCAGGTTTGTGCTGATTACTTCAACTTGAGTCTAATCTACTGTTACTGTCAGCGCTTTTGCAGGCTTTCATTGAGAGTCATCCTTTTGTTAAATCATCCTATTGTTTATTATGAGAGAAAACTAAGACTAATGGGGTTTATACTCATTTTGCTCATTTTGCTGATGCTGTAGTTTAAGTGTATTTGTCAATGCGTAAGAATCTTATACAACTGAGCAGAAGGGTCTAAGACAGTGATGACCCGGGACATATATGCATATTTATTAACATTTATGCACACTGGTCATCCCACTCCCTATGGACCAATATTTGTTATTATTGCATTTGTTGTTTAGTTCTAAATTTGTTGGAATCAGCACTCCGACAAATGTCAACAAAGTGACTGCTTGAGCGGTTCAAAAGAAATACTGCATAATGGTGACATGCCAAGGATTGTTTTGGGTATGGGCTTTTGAGGCAGCGCAGTTCCTGAGTGGTTAGCATTCTCGCTTCTCAGCAACGGGGCCTGAGTGGGGTCTGCATGTTCTCCCTGTGCCTATGTGAGTTTCCTCCTATATACTGTATATTGTTGTATTAAATATAGACTAAAAAGCAGATGTGAATTTTACTGACCCTGATTTGAACTGTCTCTTTCCTAAGCAAAAAGACCTGGTCTCCGCTTCTTCCTTAGTAGTCCAAAAGTGCAGAATATGAGTTAATGATAGTCAATCTGGGGGGGCCAAGATCTGCATTCCTAGATTTTGCTAATCTTTTCAGTTGTTTGGAGAAGGAGATGGACCCAGAATCTGGAGGGACAGCCTTGAGAGTCTCCTGACTTATCTCAAGGAAGTAATATTTCTATAGAATTAGGGAGGGGTAGTGTGTGAATGATTTCTGTTTAGGTCTGGCGAGACGGAGGAAAGGCCGGACCCTGGACCGGAAGCTGCCTGATACGACACGCCCCCTTCTTCCTGGACATCTGCTGATATGCTCTGGCTTGAGGCGGGGGCTCAGTGAGCACAGGGCCAGAGAGGGACATGGATAGTTTTAGGAGCTCTCTTGTTGAATATATCTGATTGTAAAGATAAATTAAATACAGATGTTAAACTTGGAAAGAATCTTTTGTCCTGTTTCCTGCATCAACTAAGACACGTCCGTCAAGGAGATTTTGACAACAATATATATATTAGGGCTGTCAAAATTATCGCGTTAATGCACGTCAATACATTTTTTCACTTAGTCGTGTTAAAAATGTTTACACATTTGACGCATGTACCGAATGACCCGCCCATGTAAATCATTATAACACTCAAGTGCTGCGGACACATGCCATGAATCTATTACACATGCGTGTGTAAGATGGCGACAGAGCAGGTAGGCCTTAAATCAAACAGATTTAATGACATTCTGCATATAAGACTGTTTTGAAATGTCCCTCATCTGTAACAATAGTTTTGGTCTGTGTCTACTGCAGAAAGACAGAATGTTAATTTTATTCAAACAATCATTTACAGAAAAATATGGCGTCGTTTTGCTGATGGTTCGGAATACGATTAATAAATTTAAATTTTTAATACATTTTTAAGCTGTAATTAACTCGAAATTTGTAATCGTTTGACAGCCCTAATATATATATATATATATCTATATATAATATATGTGTAATTTAAAGAAGACACAAAATCACCTTTTCCACTCACCTCTGATTGAAACACACACTCAACGCTGTCTGGAGCGTTGTTTCTTTTTATTATGGCACATACGTCTGGCTCTGGAGGACCCTTGTATAAAAAGCACTCTTTAACATTCATGTATGCAGATTGGGACTTGACTCCATCGCTTGATACACGGCCATCGAATCAGCCCACACTATCCTTCACAGTCACAGCAACATTCTCATACACATCCAAAATCAAATCCAGGTCCATCCCCAAACCTCCGTCCTGCTTTGAATTAGCATGCGCGCGCACACAAAGAGAGAGAGACACTGCAAAAGTGATGTGATTCGGCTTATTGTATCTGAATATGATCACATTTTGACAGCCTAAAAACAAGATTTGTCAATGGGACAAGCTAAACCACCGTGTTTCAAAAATA
Organism: Knipowitschia caucasica; assembly: GCA_964034765.1. Taxonomy (NCBI): domain Eukaryota; kingdom Metazoa; phylum Chordata; class Actinopteri; order Gobiiformes; family Gobiidae; genus Knipowitschia; species Knipowitschia caucasica. The sequence goes on along the minus strand of OZ035839.1, from coordinate 26,971,413 downwards.
CAAGAAATGTCTCCCTTGGGTGACAGTGGCTCAGTTGGTAGAGCATTAGACTTAGAGCCTGAAGGTCGTAGGTTCAAGCCCACCGTAAGACCTACTTCATGACTCCCACTGATGACTGCTGTTGTTGTGTCCTTGGGCAAGACACCCCCACTTTGCCTGAGGCCCCTGCTGAATAATCAAAGCTCCTGTGGACTCACCACCTGCAGGAGGATCAGTGAGGGTCTGGTACTCTGTGTACTGGGTGCAGCTCTGACTGCCAACCCCCCCCTACCCAGACATGGATTAAGGGGAAGAAAATGGTTGGATGGATGTCTCCCTTGGAATGAGAATTAAAACAATAGTTTTTTAATTTAGACTGGATGGTTTTGTCCCACTGGGAAATCTTGCTTTATGACAGTCATTATGTCCTCAAATTCAAATAAAAACTTCTTAACTCAAGGATTTATTACCTGAGATTTTATCATTTTTTGCAGTGCACTTAGATCCCCCATTGTTTCTGTGAGAGTCACGGTAAATAACCATGCGACTAGAAAGGTACAATTTATGCATGAGGAGGATGTGGAGAATGGCAGGGCGTTTGCATTTCCCAGTGATCTGCTCTCAGCCGGCCCGGTCCAAGGTAGAGGGGAAAAAAACATCACCACTTGAATTACAATGGGATTGAGACGTAGCGCAGAAAGGGAGATTTGAAATGAAACAAGCCCGACAGAGTGCATCAGACTCAGACCATACTTGCTATTTCCCGATCTGTGATAGCGGAGACAGATGGCAACAGTTGTCGCCGGATATGATTATGGGCAGAAACCAATCGGTGGAAGGATGGGGGGGGGGGTAAAAAACAACAAGTCAACCTGGTGTGAAATACTGCCTTTCAAGTGAAAAATGTGATATTGGATTGGATGTAGAGAAATGTTGTGGCAAACACATAAGCAGAGACAAAATGGTGCTTTATAGTTTTGTTGTTGCATCGTCCAGGGCCCAATACCCAGTTTTCACTGTGGAGATTGTGTTTCTGGTGCTTAGACTAAAGGGACAGGAACCATTTTAGCTGAAAGAGCCAAAACAGTTTTACTTTGATACAGTATGTATATTTATCCCATATGGGAACTTTGTCCTCTTCATTTGACCTTTCCTGATGCCAGTCGAGCATCTGTCAGGAGGAGTGGTTGCCATAGTACAGCGCCTGGGAACCCATGTTATCATGGACATTTATCAACATTCATGGACATTGGTCAATTCCCTTTGGACCAATACCAATGTGTACCATATAATTCGCGTCTTAACTGTTGATTCTCTGATCTGTGTTATACAAGAATAAAGTGAATTGAATTGAATTGAATCTTCAGATATTGATGCTCGGCGTGGTCAGGACTACCGGAGTTGTAGGATTTACCTATTGTTCATGTTTTTAGTGGTAGGGGAGACCAGTGCACCCAGTGGAAACCTATGGAGACACGGGGAGAACCTGCAAACTCCACTCAGAAAGGCACGGTTCTGACCCAGATTCAAACGAAGGACCTTCTTGCTGAGAAGCGAGAGTGCTATCCACTTGGCCACCGTGTCGCAAGTACTATTACAGAACAGTAGGAATGATGAACACAAAACAAAAAATAAATGAACAATCTCCATAAAAGCTCCAGATTTGGCATAATGACGAAGCAAGACTCAAGTACAAAATTTCTGACTTCAACATAATAAAGAAGTATAGTAAGTAAGTATAGTATGCCTACTTTAAGGAAAACCCTGTCATGCATTCCTAATCAGGGCGCTTAAGTAGCCCTGTCCTTTACCCTCGTTTCAATTGATTGTACCAAATATACATGAGCATGATGGACCCAAATTGATTAAACGCAACTGGTGCGACGTGTTAATCTAGGAAAATGAGATACTTAGTGTTTGTAAAAAGTATGAGCACAAAAATATGTGTGTGTGTGTGTCTAAGACTATAGCCTCCACTTAGATTTGTTTAGATCAGTTAATGTAGAGGGAAAGTTAACTTGTTTGTTCAATTTGGCATTACACATTTTTATGTATGTTTTTGATCCTTTTGCTTCTATGAAGGAATTGCAAACCTCTGATTTCGAGTCAATAATGAGCCAAATGAGTCTGCAGCAAAGGCTGATGTTCTGGCTTTATAGAGCGCAGGGGGCCGCACTTCAAACCACATCTAATTTGTTCTGCCCTAAATTATCTGCAAATGTTATGGATCTGAGCTCCAAATATCCATACAAATTGGCACATTCTGATTTAAGCCCAACTCTGAAGGTAATTTGTAAACTTTTGGCTGCCGTCCCCTCCCACAGACCTCACAAGGTCAGACTGTTCAGAGAATTACGTTTTTCTTACAATCATTTCTCTGTCAAATATTGATCTCCATTGTGAGATCAATAAAGTATATGTCATCTTCTCACATCATTGATGTACTTTTCTATAACATTTGGGACTTGTAGAGAAGGCTTTATGTCTCAGACTGATTGATTGGGACAAACAATGCTTGTCAACCATAAGAGCTACAGTAATGTGGTACACAGACATGTCCAAACTAATGCCCACGGGCCTTTGCTGACACAAAGTAGCCAAGAGGCTGGATGACACTTTCACAGTGTCATCCAGCCAACTTCAGCTGATTTAGTCATGCTATACCTTGTAAATCTCAGCACCTTCAATCCAATCCAGTACTTGACTTTATTCGTATATACAGATGTCCAACAAAGTTTATTTTCCTATTCTCGAAGACTTCAGAAGAAAATGATTCTTGATTTACAGTCAGAGTGGATGTTTGTACCTGACCTGGCACGCAGTACTCCTCCCAGAATTCTGAAACTTCTAAAACTCCCAGAACCATCATTTTGATTGTATCCATTCAAAGCAATGGAATTGTGAGAAATTACCCCCAGATTTACCCTCCAAGGTCTAGGGTCATTTTGGGGAACTTTCCTCGCCTGGTTTTCTTTGTGTATAATTGCTCATAGAAGAGTCATTTTTTGATGCAGAGTCAAGCAGTATACTTTGTTTTTTTCAGTACAACCTTAGAATATGCATATTGTAGAGCTGTCATATCAATTTTATAAAAATTATGGAATCATGAAGACAAATAAAAAAATAAAACGGACAATCAATTTCACAAAACTGTATTGAAAAAACACATTGACATGCTATAAACAACTTTTTACACTGCATAGAAATGATATTTAGTGTCTGTGACTATTATAATTTTTACAAAATTCCACTATAAAAGCCAAAAACGTTGTACTCCAGATGCCCTTCCTGAAGCAGTTTGTCTATAAAGCTGGGGTGTCTTCAGTATCACAGCTTTAAAATCCGTAAAACATAAAAAACTAAGACAAAAATATTAACAAAACATCTCATTTATATATATAAGTACATTATATACACACAATATAATTTTACTGTATTTATTATTGTGTATATCAATAATGTGCACTCCTCTGGTTCCTCTGAGCGCTGCTGCCTATGCAGCAGCAAGTACACAGAGGAGAGAGCCATCTTACTCTCTGACAATCTTTGTGATTCCCCGCGTGAGTCCAGCGTGAGTGAAAAACTTTACAATTGCCCGTTTTCTGGGTCACGGGTCACTGCACGAAGATCCGATTGGACACTGACTTTCATACACACGTAGTATATCCTCCAAACGGGCCACAGACAATTTCCGTAATGCCTGGGATTTCTACTTCACGGAGAGAAAAAAAAGTAGGTCGCTACCATTTACTGTTCGCAAGTAAATTGATCACTTGTAAAACATGTGCGCACTTGTCGCCGACGACAAGATAGACTTTTAAGGGTTAAAGCTGCACTAACTGACTATTTTTTATTCATTACGAAAACGCTATCCATATCCACGCAGTGCATTGGGATATATGTCTTTTTGAAAAAAAAAGTAGTGCAGGTTTGTGCTGGCGTAACATATTTTAGATCGAGTTTTGATGAAACAAGTAAGAGAATGTGTTTCGGGTCGCAGATTGTGACCAATCACAGCGGACCACTAGCCCCCACTTTCGAGAGAAATCCACAGGTCCGTTAGCATAGACGGCTGAGTTAGCACTACAAGCCGAGGAGCTAACCCGAAACTTCCTCGTCTCTGTCACCGGTTACTGCATACACAGCGAAACAGCCATCCAAAAGAAAGTCCCGTTCCTCCGCGCTTCCCGGTTCTATCGTTCTATGGTCACGCCATCCACGTGCAAATCCATATATCCATAATATCTATATTGAAAGACGCTAGCTCCGTCCCAACAGTGGGTGTGTGTGGGGGGCGATAGCTTCGTGGGTGCGGGGAGGGGAGCAGAAAGAGCGAGGCCAGCGACTCCGCGGATTCACAATCCCAAAGTCAGTTAGTGCAGCTTTAAATGTGGGGGCGACAGTAACTCAGTTGATAGAGCATTGGCCTTTAGGCCCGAAGGTTGTGGATTCGATCCCACCTCGACACCGACTCCCGCTGATGTCTGCTGTCGTTGTGTCCTTGGACCCCACTTTGCCTGAAGCCCCCGCTGAAAGAACAAGGCTATGCTCTCACGTACAGAGCAGCCATCCTCCTTTGGACTCACCACATACCACATGCAGGAGGATCAGTTAGGGGCTGGTGCTATGTGACTTGGGTGGCAGCTCTGATTGCTACCCCCCCCCCCCCCCCCGACCAAGAAATGGATTAAGGGGTAGAAAATGGATGGATGTATTAAATGTGATACAAATTCAAATACAGCTAAAACAGTTTGGCGCTGACTGTAAAGTACTAGTAATGTAACTCGGCTGAGAACCAGAACCAGCACCGTCATAGGAAGCTATACAAAGCAACCAAAAATGGCAAAATTTTGATTTCACATTCAAATGAATGGAATTAAAGGTTCAAAGGTAGAATTCCATCCATCCATCCATTTTCTTCCGCTTTATCCGTTGCCGAGTCGCGGGGGCAGCAGTCTAAGCAGAGACGCCCAGACTTCCCTATCCACACACACCTCCTCCAGCTCGTCCGGGGGGACCCCAAGGCGTTCCCAGGCCAGCTGAGAGACATAGTCCCTCTGTGTCCTGGGTCTTCCCCGGGGCCTCCTCCCGGTGGGACGTGCCCGGAACACCTCCCCAGGAAGGCGTCCAGGAGGCATCCTGAACAGATGCCCGAGCCACCTCAACTGGTTCCTCTCGACGTGGAGAAGCAGCGGCTCTACTCCGAGCTCCTCCCGTGTGACCGAGCTCCTCACCCTATCTCTAAGGGAGCGCCCAGCCACTCTGCGGAGGAAGCTCATTTCGACCGCTTGTATCCGCGATCTCGTTCTTTCGGTCATTACCCAAAGCTCATGACCATAGCTGAGAGAGGGAACGAAGATTGACCGGTAAATCGAGAGCTTCGCCTTTCGGCTCAGCTCCCTCTTTACCACAACGGTCCGATACAGAGACCGCATCACTGCGCACGCTGCACCGATCCGCCTGTCAATCTCACACTCCATCCTTCCCTCACTCGTGAACAAGACCTCGAGATACTTGAACTCCTCCACTTGAGGAAGAACCTCTCCACCCACCTGGAGAGGGCAAGGCACCTTTTTCCGGTCGAGCACCATGCCCTCGGATTTGGAGGTTCTGATTCTCATCCCAGCCGCTTCGCACTCGGCTGCAAACCGTCCCAGTGCATGCTGCAGGTCCTGGTTCGTTGGAGCCAGCAGGACGACATCATCCGGCGACAGGACGACAAAGTAGAGATGAAATCCTGTGGTTCCCGAACCGGACCCCCTCCGGCCCCTGGCTGTGCCTAGAAATTCTGTCCATAAATACAGTGAACAGAACCGGTGACAAAGGGCAGCCTTGGCGGAGGCCAACATGCACCGGGAACAGGTCTGACTTACTGCCGGAAATGCGAACACAGCTCTGACTCCGGTCATACAGGGACCGGACACCCCGGGGAACACGGTCGAACGCCTTTTCCAAATCCACAAAGCACATGTGGACAGGTTGGGCGAACTCCCATGAACCCTCGAGTATCCGATGGAGAGTATTAAGCTGGTCCAGTGTTCCGCGACCGGGACGAAAACCACACTGCTCCTCCTGAATCCGAGATTCGACCATCGGACGAAGCCTCCTCTCCAGTACCTTGGAGTAGACCTTACCGGGGAGGCTGAGGAGTGTGATCCCACGATAATTGGAACACACCCTCCGGTCCCCCTTCTTGTAGAGAGGGACCACCACCCCGGTCTGCCACTCCATTGGCACCGCCCCCGATCGCCACGCAATGCTGCAGAGACGTGTCAGCCAAGACAGTCCTACAACATCCATAGACTTTAGATAGTCAGGACGGATCTCATCCACTCCCGGCGCCTTGCCACCATCGAGGCTGCCAACCACCTTGGTGACCTCGGCCAGGGAGATGGAAGTATCCGCCCCAACATCCTCAGCCTCTGCCTCCTGGACGGAGGACGTGGAGGGGGGATTGAGGAGAACCTCGAAGTATTCCTTCCACCGCCCGACAATATCCCCAGTCGAGCTCAGCAGCCCTCCACCCGCACCATACACGGTGAGGGGGAGCAAGAACTGCTTCCCCCTCCTGAGGCGCCGGACGGTTTGCCAGAACCTCTTCGAGGCCGACCGATAGTCATGCTCCATGGACTCTCCGAACTCCTCCCAGTCCCGGGTTTTTGCCTCTGCAACAGCCCGGGCCGCGGCACGTTTGGCCTGCCAGTACTGGACAGCTGCCTCAGGAGTCCCACGAACCATCATTGCTCGATAGGACTCCTTCTTCAGCCTGACGGCATCCCTTACTGCCGGTGCCCACCCCCGTGTTCGGGGATTGCCGCCGGGACCAGCACCAGAGACCTTGCGACCACAGCTACGAGCCGCCGCATTGGCGATAGAGGAAGAGAACATGGTCCACTCGGACTTGATATCCCCCTCCTCTGCCGGGACCTGGGAGAAGCTCTCCCGGAGGTGTGAGTTGAAAGTCCGTCTGACAGGGGGCTCAGCAAGACGTTCCCAGCAAACCCTCACTACACGCTTGGGCCTGCCAGGTCTGTTCGGACTTTTTATGTTATAGCCCTCCGAAGGGGCTAACGGCAGGCAGCACACATGGCATGACTCGTGTTTGTCATATTTTGTTAATTTATTAGAACAAATGTTTGACCACAGGTCATAAACCTGGAAAGAATAAAGAAATAAACAATTACCACTAATTGTCCCTTTAAATTATTTGCCACTAAACTGAACATTGTTATTTGTAAATAAACATTTAGTACTTATTTACATGTAATACAAAAGAAACATTTGTAAAGCAAATAAACACATTATCGCGCATTTCCCCGTGTAGCCGCGTCAAACCACCGCAAAACTACACTACCCAGCATGCCTGGCGCCGAGTGCGCCTGCGCTATGCATGCCTCTGCTCTCTTATGTGTCAGCACAGACCAAAACAAACTATCGCACACATACAGCGCTCCACACATCTCCCCGCTACTACCCGTGCAGTGTACTACTGCTACAGTCCACCTGTATCTCTGACTATGACCACGGTCACAGTGAGTGATCTGGCTGCTGTGCGCTCTCACTAACTCACCCCACTACACCAGCACAAAGTGACTTGGATGAGCCACACACACTGACCTAAACAATGCTGGTACATCGCTACGTTACTGCGCTGGGTGTTTTATGAGCTTTGTACATACCAACGGGCTGTGTGCTCCTGACGATGTCTTGGTTTGTTTGTTAATTACATGTTACAGTCACAGGTGCGTTATGCAGAACGTAAAGATGCGTCACGTCACTGCGCCCGCCCATGAATGATAAATGTGAAGTAATCCATGAAAATAAATACTACTTTCCCCATATCCGTGACTAGGCCCAAAGAACCAAACAAGGTCTGACCGGCCTCCTGCCCTGCCAGCGGATCCAACTCACGACCAGGTGATGATCGGTTGACAGCTCCGCCCCTCTCTTCACCCGAGTGTCCGAGACACGCGGTCGAAGGTCAGATGATACGACAACAAAGTCGATCATCGACCTCCGGCCTAGGGTGTCCTGGTGCCACGTGCACTGATGGACACCCTTTTGCTCGAACATGGTGTTCGTGATGGACAGGCCGTGACTGGCACAGAAGTCCAACAACTGAACACCGCTCGGGTTCAGATCAGGGGGGCCGTTCTTCCCGATCACCCCTCTCCAAGTGTCACTGGCATTTCCCACATGGGCGTTGAAGTCCCCCAGGAGAATAACGGAGTCCCCGGGCGGTGCACTGTCCAGTACCCCTCCCAAGGACTCCAAGAAGGCCGGGTACTCCCGTAGGCCGTCACAACAGTGAGAGACTTGTCCCCCACCCGGAGGCGGAGGGACGCGACCCTCTCATTCACCGGGGAGAACTCCAACACGTGGCGGCTGAGATGGGGGGCAATGAGTATGGCCACCCCAGCTCGCCGCCTCTCCCCAAGGGAAACACCAGAAAAGTGGAGCGTCCAACCCCTCTCAAGGAGTTGGGTTCCAGAGCCCAAGCTGTGTGTGGAGGTGAGGCCGACTATCTCTATTCGGTATCGCTCAACCTCCCCCACAAGCTCGGGCTCCTTCCCCCCCAGTGAGGTGACGTTCCACGTCCCAAGAGCCAGATGTTGGGTGTGTGGACTGGGTCGTCGAGGTCTCCGCCTTCGACTGCTACCCAGTCCTCGCTGCACCTCGCCACCACGGACCCCTCTGCAGGTGGTGGGCCCACAGGAGGGACTGCCCACGTCATCCCTTCGGGCTGAGCCCGGCCGGGCCCCGTGGGCTAAGGCCCGGCCACCAGGCGCTCGCTTGCGAGCCCCGACCCCAGGCCTGGCTCCAGGGTGGGGCCCCGGCTGCGCCATGCCGGGCGACGTCACAGTCTTCATTGTCGTGCTGTCCATGGTTGGCTTCGGACTGCGCTTCGTCTGACTCGTCACTTGAGACCTGTCTGCCATGGGAGACCCTACCAGACAGCATAGCTCCCAGGATCATCCGAGTGCTCAAACTCCCCCACCACGTTAAGGTGGCCGTCCAAGGGGGAGGGTAGAATTCCTCACAAATTAAAAAATAAAAGATAATACACTACACACAGAAACAGAAAAAGTCCACAATTCTACATACGCTGAGTCATACATACATTACATTACATGCTGAGTCTCTTAATTAAAAGCCATCAAATTGACTGCTTTGGGACTTCTAGTGTTGAACCTTTTTGTGATTCAAATTGGAGAAAAAAAATTGCACTTTTTCTTTGGCAATACCTTCAAAATTAACACATCTACCGAATACAGTGCAGTTCATGGAGCAGTATTGCACAGAGCAGGTCTTTTGCAGGAGCCCTGGTCGGTGCCCGATAGGTTTTGTAAAAGGAGTAATTAAGTAGAGTGACAGGCAGAGCGAGAAAGAGGACACAGTTCGTCAGGCTGCATGAGTAAAATATTGAATTCTGTTAAAAGCCTTTCTCGCTGTCCATCAGTGGGGGTTAATGGGATTTTAGCAGCGCAAGTGGTTTCAAAGCTCAACTCATTCCGGTAAGTTGCAGCCAATGCTTACTCCAGCCTCTTGTACTTTGTTTTGTTGAGCTTGGTTGAAAAGAGTCAGCAAAGGCCAAGCGTGTTGAAGTGTAAATGATTCCCTCACATTAATAGTCAATGAGAACATCCATGTTTGATCCGTTTTGACGGGTGTCTCTGTGGGTCTGTGGTTTGAGCCTATATAACATCTTGAAAGAATTGTGGGCCTACTCACAGTAAAAAAATAGCTTCAATTGAGTGGTTTTTATCTCAATTTAAGCACATTCTGACTCTGCTTTATTTTCTCATTCCAAGGGAGACATTACTTGTATCTTTTGAAGACAATCATTTGGCTTGTCCCATTGGCAAATCATGTTTCTGACCGTCTTACCTCTGTAATGTTCACTGTTTGACGAAAGCAATGTATTATTTGTTTGATTTCTAAGATGTAGGAGCAGTAAAAACACCAATAATTTGTTGTAACTCTTTGTTTTTTTATGTATAGGCCTCTACCAAATGATTGGGATGCCGTTTGATAGTAAAAGTGCCTAAAACCAAGTTATAGAGACGGTCTAACGAGGTAGACTCCAGTTCCAAGCATCATGTGGATATAGGCACTCAAAAAGTGATCCACCAAATGGTTGAGGAAACCATTAAAAGGGTTGAAACAAGATTTGCCAATGGGACAATGCCATTTAGACTCATTTCAAGAACTGTTGAAATTTCTTAAATTGAGATACATTTTACCAAATCTGATTTTTTTTTTTAAATGCATCACTTTTTTCAGTGCAGTGTGAGATTTTGTGGTTTTAATGCGGTTTTAAGAACTCTTTTGTACCTCAGTCCATACGGCTGCTGAATAACATCAGGTGATTGTGCATTAGTGTCAACGAATGTTATGTGTGTATTGTCTGTTTTTGTGTGTATTGTCTGGTTTTTTTTATGTCTGTATCTGTGGGTGCTACTGACCCCCGCTGCTCCAAGACACATTTCTCCCTCAGGAGACAAAGTAATAAATGAATCTGAATGAATGTTGTTTTTGAGGTCAACAGGACAAAGAACACACATTGGCCACTTGATGTGACACTGAATTCATATTTTACAGTGGAGACAGAACAGAAAAGTTAACAGCGAGCAAGATGAATCAATAATTCACTGCACCAGAGGATGCATAATGTGTTGACTCGATGGTAAAAGACTTCCATACAATCACAATAACATGCTATCCGCTTGCTGACTTGTTGTCTATTCTATTATTTAGAGTCAAAGAGGATCTGTGCCCTGTTATTATCATATGCCAAGTCTCGTACAGACATCAATCAAACAACCGAAAGCAACTTTATAAGGCTGAAAGTGATCCATTTGTTTTTCAATGACTGTAAATGAGGCTATTCATATAGTTATTTTTTTGTTCAGAGACTGGAGGAAGCCGGCTGTTGTGCTCCTCTACTTTCAACTTATTTTTGTCTTTTACCTATTAACTTAGTCTGAAATGTCCCCACTGTTTCAGGAATACAAAATAATAATGATTTAATGATAATGGATAATAGATAATTGTCCAAGATGAAAACACAAACTCAAAATCCAGACAGGACCAGGAACTGGCATAGACAAGTAAAGACATTGACAATGGACCATTAACAAGGAGAGGAGTAGGTACAGGTATATATAGACACAGAGAGACACAGGTGAGTAGTAGAATTGCACAAACTTTTGACATGATTTAAGCAAAACTGTAATATCCTCTTTATTGTGCTTTGAAAAAGACCCTTAAGAAGTGCTAAGCTGGTATGTCCCATCCATATACTGTATATACATCCTTTAATGCTAACCCCTAGCTCAATGAAGTCCAGAGGGAAATGGACAATGTTTTGCTCTAACTTGACCTGGCTCCTACTGACTTACATTAAATGTTTGATATTGCCATGATTCTAAAAAAAAATTCTAGATAACATGAGAATCCAAATTATTGTGTTGCCATTGTAAGTAACAGGAAGTCACAAACTAGGAATTTGCTTTGACTCAAGTAAAACTAGATACAGAGGCATGCATATAACATCTTCATAACATTTCATAAAAGTTCTACTATAAAAAGTGCACACTAGGTACTTAATCTGGAGGGACTGGAATGGACAAAATAGGGAGTTTATCAGAATTGAATTTATTGGGTGGCAATTCATTAAATGGCATATTTCAACCGTTGCAACATTGCTTAAATCAGGGATGTCCTGCCTAAAAGTGACGCTGAACTAATCTACGATTTTGTCACCTCAAGGCTTGATTACTGTAACGCTTTTCTGGCTGCGTTCCCTAAATCCTCTATGAGCTCTGAGCTTCCAGCTCGTTTAAAATACAGAAGCAAGCATCTTTACAAGCAGAAAAAGGAGGGAGCACATAACTCCAGTGTTAAAATCTCTCCTCTGGCTTCCTGTGGAGTGTAGAATAAAATGTAATATATAGTAAAGATAGAAAAACTCCACAACGAAACAGGGCAAGCTGGTTCTCAGGCAGTCCGTGAAGAAACCTTCAAGAAGCAGATAAATAATCTCCACTGCCAATGGCTTGGACATCCAAGAACAAGGAGAATAAGGCATTTCTGTTAGCCCAGCGTGAACATGGACGACGTGTAAAGATAGGCCCTGTGGGTGTTCAGCTAGCAACCTGACCTGACGACAATAGAAAATGTAGAATGACTTCCCATTTTGGCCTCAGGCAATGGAACTGTACAACTCCTCAGTGTCTCCAAACTGCCAAGAGGAACAGGCTATGAAATAGCCAAAGCAGTTGTGGGGGCCTTGCTAAGCGTATAGGGGGGATGTAGTTTGACACGACGGCCTCCAACACTGGTCGATGCAATGGAGCTTGTATCCTGATTGATTTTCTTCATCATTTATAGTTGTCCTTTTTCATACATGTAAAATTGTACATTAAATTGCTTGATATCAGTTCTGATGTTAAAACTTGTTTTTGTATTCAAATTTATATTGACATATGTTGTATTTATTCCCAGACAAAGAGTGCCCCAAGGGGCCTTAAGGAAATATTTGCAGGTCACTGAGGTGAATGTGGTCCAATTAATACAAAAATAAGAGAGTTTTCTCAGTTAATCCAACAAATTTCATGGGTTGGATCTTGACCAACTTCCATATTTAGGGACCACCCTAACGGACATTTATCAACCTTCATAGACATTGCGCAAGTCCCCCTATGGACCAATACCCATGTGGTCTATATTTTTTTGTATTTGAACAGTTTGATTCTCGGATGTGTGTTGCGATTTCAGCAGTTGTAAAGTACTCTGATGCAACTACTGTTGTGATTTAGTGTTATACCAGAATACATTGAATTGAATTTAAATGAATAGTCCGGCAGATGAGGTGGTAATGCGAGGGGGAGCATCAGTCAATCCCATGAATGTGTGGGATTGACTGATGCTGTTGCAACAGAGGGAGGACAAAGCTTCCTAGTCTTCCATGCTGAACCTCCGCTTTAGCCTCCTAGTATTCTGTGTCCTGAGGGAATTACTTTTATACTGATATTATAGCCTCCATAAAACGTGATATACAAAAGCAAGTGAATCATAAAGAACAAAACAAAACCTCTTCTACAAAGTTTTCTGTCTCCTCATTACTGCCCTATAAAGCAGCTAATTGCATTTCATAAATCTACCTGTATTAGTGCTCAAACAGACTTCCTGAAATGAGATACACTCGCATTAAAAAATCTTTATCATTCCACATGCACACAGGCGCTGTGGATACAGCCGTAATTTACCAGCCCACACCTAATATGCTTCCATCTTTCAATATAAATGTTAATAATCTGTGATTGTGCTGCAGACGGCGACACAAGCAGCTCAAATTCTCACTTGTGTATGAAGTTTTCCTCCATTGACTGTGCTTTGTGCTCGTCTATTGGGGAAATCATTTTGAATAGAGACATTAAGTGACAATTTACTTTTCAGCAGCGGGAGGCTGCGCGGATTCAAGAGACGTGCTGCTGCAGGCTTTAGGCGGTGGAAGAGAAAGTTAGTTGGAGAAAGCTGTCATCCAGAAATGAGTAGAGTTTTGGTGATTGTGAAGTTAAATTTGTGAAAATTGCCAAAGCTTTAAGACATAGTGCAATATCTAAGTTTAGGGAATAGCTGTAGGCAATGCATTAGAAAGTATCATATAGCAACATTTTAATGTAGAGTATGCTATTCATAGCAAAAAAACACATGACATGATCTCACTTTCTTCAAATTGAGATACTTTATTCTTTCCACAGTGGGCACTTTCCAGTGAAGTATCAAAAGTTACAAAACAGTGGGTATGGAGCACACAAACACAAAATAAGATGAGTGATTATTAAGTATAGCTTCCGCGCTGCTGCTGTTGCTGCCGCTGTTGTTACTGCTACATATGTCTTCAGAAAATGCTAGACGCAGAGCCCACTGTGTTCCAACAATCCATGACTTATAATTAATGACTAAACACATGAAAATATTGGTCTTATATTTGATTTGATTTGATATCAATTTATTTGAGCAGGTCCTATAAAACATACAAAAAATAAAATAAAATAAAAAACAATCCAAAAGGAAAACGAAATAGACACCGCTCAAAGGGAGTAAGCCGAAGTATAATACTTGTCGGAGCTTACCCCAAATACATTTTCATATTCACGTTGTACATATTTGTGTCTGATAGAGCATGAGTGCTGAGCATGAGTGCTGAGCATGAGTGCTGAGCATGAGTGCTGAGCATGAGTGCTGAGCATGAGTGCTGAGCATGAGTGCTGAGCATGAGTGCTGAGGGTATTAGTGTATGCTTGTGTTTGTGTGGATATACCCAGATGAGAATGTATGTGTGCGTGTGCCTGTGCACATTTGGTAGCCATGTGCATACCCAGAAGTGTGTTTTCATGTACTACACATGTACTGTATGTGTCCCCGAGCTTGAGCATCACACATGCATGCGTCCACACACCTCAGTGTCTGAGCACATGCCTGTGCGATGAAGATCCAGTAGTAGGAAACTGTAAATACGCACACTGTCTACAGGATAAACATCACCTGCATATGCTCAAATTTGTGAACATGAGCACAGCAAGTGCTGTACATTGTGCCAATAAATAATATCATTATTCAGTAAACAGAAACTCCAAGCAGGCTACAGTAGGATATCTACTGTATATACTGTACATATTACAAGTACAATATGTAATGTAGCAGGTTTGGCTAGACTAGAGAGACTAGATTTCATAACAGAGATTTACAGTCCTTCTTCAACTTCATTTTTTAAAAATAAATTCACCTTATACAGTCTTTGGAAATTTCACGAATGAGGTAGTACATTTGAGACGGCACAGCACGGTGGCTGAATGGATAGCACTCTCGCCTCTCAACAAGAAGGTCCTGGGTTCGATTCCTGTTCGGACCAGGGCCTTTGAGTGGAGTTTGCATGTTCTCCCTGTGTCTGTGTAGGTTTTCCCTACTACTAAAAATATGTACAATAGGTCTGGCATGTGTCTCCTGTACTGGCGACCCTGCCTGTGTGGAGTGAGAGGACAAATGCCCAAAAAATAACATTTGTAAACCGCTTTGTGACTCTGGTCCGTGAAAGGCGGTATATAAATAAAAATTACTTACTTCACTCCTCTTCGGGTAATGAACATGTTTTTTAAAGTGGTACAAACACGTTGTCACGTGATGAAGTGAATGAAGACCCAAAATTGCAGGAATGCCAAAAATAAGGGTTTAATGATAAAAAAAGTCCAGATGAAATCAACTCAAAATCCAAAATCCAAAAACAGGACCAGGAACAGGACGGAAACAGACAGAGACAGAGACATGAACAAGACAAGACAGGACGTTGACAAGACAATGGACTAGCAACAAGGGGAGAGAAGCACATGGTACATACACAGAGACACAGGTGAAACACATCAGGGCGGGGCAGACAATCAACAGGGAACAGGGCATGAAGCAACTGTCAAAATAAAACCGAATACAAAAATAAAATCCACACCATGACAGTACCCCCCCTCCAAGGGACAGCTCCCAGATGTCCCAAAAAAACCAAACACAAACCAGGGAGGGTGGAGGGGGGCGCGGCGGAGGGACCAAAGGCAGTTCAGAGGCTGAAAACCTCAGGTCCGAAGCAATGTCCAAACCAATCTGGGACCGGAGCTGAAGCCCAGTGATGACCTTCCATACGGAACTGGCTCACCCCGGGCGGAGACAAATGCCCAGCGGTGACACAGACGGGAACAAAACCACCCCAGACGGAGAACAATGTCTGGCGGTGGAAACAGGTAAAGGGAAGGAGAGGTCATCAAAGGGGAGCAGGCAGACACTGGTGGGGAATCCAGGCATACGGGAACATCCAGACGAGAGCTTCACTGTTGACCCCACAACAAGCCAAGGGGAAGGGAACAGAAGACCACCCCGGACGGACGATAATGCCCGGCGGTGGTGCAGGACAAATAACCACCCCAGGCGGAGTTCCTTGCCTGGCGGTGGTTCAAGGTGGCAGGTCGAGAGGTAGCAGTGAAGGGAAGGATATCCACAAAAAATAAATAAAAACCTGGTGACAAACGGGGAGCCGGTGTGGTGAAAAAATAAAAAAGGCATTCCGCTGAGTCCGTGTGATGGCTAGTCCCTTCTGTCACGTGATGAAGTGAATGAAGACCCAAAATTGCAGGAATGCCAAAAATAAGGGTTTAATGATAAAAAAAGTCCAGATGAAATCAACTCAAAATCCAAAATCCAAAAACAGGACCAGGAACAGGACGGAAACAGACAGAGACAGAGACAGAGACAGAGACATGAACAAGACAAGACAGGACGTTGACAAGACAATGGACTAGCAACAAGGGGAGAGAAGCACATGGTACATATAGACACAGAGACACAGGTGAAACACATCAGGGCGGGGCAGACAATCAACAGGGAACAGGGCATGAAGCAACTGTCAAAATAAAACCGAATACAAAAATAAAATCCACACCATGACACACGTACCACTTAGTAATTTGGCCTCTTAGATTGTATTTAGAGTCCCTATCAAGGAACAAATTTTGAATATGGATTAGAAGCAATTTGTTTCGAGCTTTCTACATGATCTGTAATGTTTTATATTCAATTACAGTAGATACATTTCATTATCTTAGATTGCAGAAACAGCAGGTTTGTGTGGTCCATATAACCAGTATTGTGTATACTTAAAGCTTTTTTTTTGCATGATGAAGATGTCTTTGAGATTATGTTTGTAAGTATTTCCCAATGTTTCAGTAAAGTAACTAGTATAGGGTAGGAAAATTGTGCAGTTAATTATGTGCGATGCTTTTATATCCATGTCTAGATTTCCTCATTATTGAACACATTTAATTTGTGGTTTCCAGCATAGCTTCTGGTCAAGAATGACTCCAAGGAAATGTTGTTCATAGACACGTTCTATGATTTCATCTTTTATCATTAGTTTGGGTTTTGTGACAACATTTTTTGTACCATGAATTTGGTTTTCTTTAGATTAAGTGATAATTTATTGAAGTCAAACCATTCTTTAATTTGAGTCAGTTCCATGGAGACCTCAGCCAGTAGATGTTGCAGGTTTGTTCCAGTGCATAAGATGGTGGTATCATCTGCAAAAAGTACGAATTTTAACTTTTTAGAAATTACACACAAGTCTTTAATATACAATAAAAACACAATTGGCCCGAGCACAGAGCCCTGAGGCACTCCACACATAATTGGCCTCAGAGTGGATTTGTACTCACCAATCTGTATAAATGTTTGCTGTAGTTCATAATGTCATTATGCTGGTCGTGAATCATATGAGCAGAAATCAGGATGAAGAAACCAGATGTTTTTAGTGAAATCAGATGCCTTTGGAAAAAAAGGACACATAAAAAACATGAATTAATACAGACACCACATTTAGGATTCTTTTCACACTTTGATATGGTTAGAGATAAAGTACTGAAATCCTTCCTGTATTTACTGTGAGGAGGAGCAGTATTATAATATGGAGCTATTATTGTTTCAATAATATTTGTGCGTGCGTAAACAGGCTTGTGTGTGCGTAAAAAGATTTGTGGGTTTGTAACCAGATTTTTGTGTGCGCAACCACATTTGTGTGTGCGTAAAAAAAAAGGTTACAGTAGGTCCCATTCCGTTTTGTCGCCTTTCACGCGTGAATCACACGTGAGTCTCGTGTGATTCACGCGTCTTTTATTTTCCCCCCTCCCAGTGATGCTGCAATGACCAAAACAACCACCAGGTGGCACTTGTGAGCAGGGTTACATTGGGCGAGTTTCTGCCCCGCACACAATGACAATCTGTCATTGATCCATGCTCCCAGCAGACTCGAACGAACACGAAGTGGAACGTGAAGTTTAATGTAAGTAACTTTTCAATTGTTTTTCATGTGACAGTATATTCATTATTGTCTTTGGGTTGTGTTGCATTGTACACATGTCGTCATTGCGTCACATCAGCGTCGGCTAACATTATATTTTTAGATGCTAGGTATTTTTTCTCCTGCGTCAAAATGGAACTGAGAGATATTCAACTTTTCGTCACATGAAACAAGGCATAGCCTATGCTATGTTATCTAACGCTGGTTTAAAACTCAATTGAATATTAGTTTAGCGTTAATCGGACTAATTTCCATCCGCGGGAAATAAGGCACATGGTGTTTGCTAGCTTAGTTAAACAAGTTAACCATTTGAAAATAACTAAATAATTTATTTTCTCATTTTCCTTGGAAGTAACACAAGGCTACGCAATGTAAGCAAATAAGTATAATACAGCTCGGAAACTTGTGTTGAAACAATCGCGTCAAATACTACAGTTCCCATCATGCTTTTGCTTTGTCACGTGTCCTCCTCAAACAACAACAAGCACAGGCATGCCTGTGCTTTATTTAGTCAAAGAGTTTGGTCTCGTTTCTCAAACGTAAATCTGGGCTGTGTAGAGAGGACTGCGTGCTTCGGTATGTACAAACGACGCTGCGCGTGATTTGATTCATAGCGTAGTTAATGTTGTAGCGTAGCTTCTTCTGAGGCCAGTTTTCATTACTTTCATGACTGTCTTTCTTATATCGCTATGCACTCCACTAAACATGGCTGATACTTAGTTATTATTGCTTAACAAGTAGATACGTCTTTCCGTTTTTTTCGTTTGGAGACTGAAAATATATCCCAAAGCATTTATGTTCCCCCCCGTGCAACTAAAATTGTATGAATTATTTGTGAATTTAGACAATTAAATAATAATTTATGTGAACATTGTGAAATTAATCACAAGTAATGTAATGTTACAGAGATACAGGAGAGAAGTGCAGTCATAGACACCAGATCTTATACCCACCACTTCTACTTTGGTAGCTTCAATCAGGTAAAAAATGTAACTAAAACAAATTGATTTATAGTTTACTAACTGTATCCCACCTTGAATCCAAAATTTTGTCTTAGCAGGGTGGACCCAATAATCAAGACTCAAAGAAGGAGAAATGGATTAGAGACATTAGGCTTTATAGATCAGATTTTCTAAGCAAAATTTTGCATTGCCATCTCTTCTCAAAAGATAGGGCAATGAAAGTATGAGAATCACCCACCATTCCTCTGTGAGCAGGGGAACCTTCAAGTTCAATCCTGACCCAATACAACCTCCAAATTTACTTTCTGTGTTTGCGAAGAAGGGTGTGTGCTATCGGCAAAACATGAAACCTGTTTGAACAAACTGATACATGTATGTTTAAGTCATAACATATTCAGAGTACAATACAAAATAAGTTCATCCAATAGATAAATCCCTGTTTTTGGTGCTATTACAGAACCAAAACAATTTAGATGGAGACGTACAATTTGATTCGTGGTTTAAATGCACAACTCGTTGGGATAAGGAGGAAGAACTCTTTCAAGATTGCCAGGTACCAATCTGATCTATTTCTCCCCCATTCTCAACAAAAAACTCAGGGTCGTCCTATACCTCACATATTTAACCATGTTTGTAAGAGTGAGAGTCAACACATCAAATACACCAAACGAAATACAGTGGTAATATTTAAAGCTCTCACTGTCAGAGTTAGGGAACTCGCTGCTCTTTCTTTTATAACTTGTTTGATAGATTATTATTATATTGTGCCACGAAGATGGAACTCCAATTTAATGTAACACAGCATGTTGACCCAATGACAAAAACACACGCCGTGTTTTGGAATCCACCTTATTGCTGTGTCTATGAATCGGTACCTTTCTTGTGAATATCTGATCAATCAAAAGTATAATGATATTTGAAGAGAACAAAGGTAGTCTGAGCACTCTGTATTTGATGAAAAAATTAAAATTCCATTAATGAAATAGGACTTCCACCGCGAAACGAAACCAACAGCTGTCTTATGTCAGGGCATAAAATTAGATAAATAAAAAGATTTATGGCTATAGAAGTGAGGCCTATAGCTAAAGCTATGTAATCTATAGAGTGAATTTATCAAAGATAATTTCATCCATCTTTACAATTTACCCGAGGCGCACTTAGGAGGAAGAAAGCCCGGCTCAAAAATGAAGATCCTGGTCGTTTTGATCTTCCGACAGATGAAGAAACCATGGATGTCTCTAAGGTTCGCCGCGACGGCAAATGGAGATTGAGACTGATGTGGAAATACTGCAAAGGCATGTATGCAGCTGCTAATGGGTCAAATATATTCCCATCAATCTTGCTTATCCAAGCAACACTACGATACACCTTCGAAGTATTCAGAAGATTTTCTTACATTTAGAATGCATTAAGCCATCCCCAAAATACAACCCCTGAAAGATCAAGCTTACAGTCCAAACCATAAGAGAGCAATTTTGATCAGCATAAGAGACAAGGCCACAGAATTAATATAATTTTATGTTTGTAACTTAGCATAGACTCGATAGCTAGACTAGAATATGAAATATAGTCATTAAAACATGGACCTGTTAAATTAATAGAACTATTCTTTGAATCAAGAAACGCTCCTCAAGTAACAGTGTTATAATTAGGAAAATGTGAAAGAGCTCGGGCCACTTCTAAAATTACCCGTCGGTCTGGACCATAGTAGAATTACTTGCGTAGATGCTAATGCTACCCACAACCTGTCTGTTTAGCTGAAACAGAGGCTCAAAGGACCAGCAGGTGCATCAACTCATCTACGCTAAGACATTTAATTATAGATAAACAATGGCAATCTCTATACCATTCCATTGCATCCTTTTTAGTATAATTAAGTTTCTGTTGACATAGTGTTCTGCTTTTAAAAGGTCAGCTTAGTTCACATTTAGTTTTCATTGTTGATTGATGGAACTTAAAAGTTTGTCATAAAACAGGTTGTTACAATGATGATAAAATTGCATAATATGATTTTTTATTTCCTAATAAAATCAATAATATAAATGTTACACACAATAAAGTCCATAAAAAGTATATATGTCAATGATATGAAATATCTGATAAAACTAAGAAATAACATTATTCAAGTTATCCATTTTTGTAAATGATCCTGTAACACATATTGGTTACTATCCGTATACTCATTTCACAACAAAAAAACCTAAAAAACATCACATAAGAACCATACTTGATTATATTATGTGATCAGGTAAAAAAAATCAGAAAGTAATGTTTACATACAAAAAACATTCAGATTATACTTGATGAAATAAAAAAAAAGTTTTTACTTGATTTAATAGTAGTAAACTTTAATTATATCTACGTGCAAATACTACGAGTATATTTTTTTAAGTAAATGTTAATCACGATTTTTTCAGTGTATAAATTAAAACTTTTGCATCACGTGGGTAGAAACCTTTCCAAAAAGGAGAGAATATCGTTATGGAAAGAGGAAACACTTGGTAATATAACGCTGAACGTATTTGACTCAAACACTCCCGCTGGTGTCTCCTCACCACGTCAGAAAAAAAGCAACGCCTTTTCTTCTGCCCCCCAACTCAAACATTTATAATAAATACATTAATAATAATTAAAAGTAGCTTGCTATATATAACTATTTTCATTTAAAACAAACTGTACAGTTCAAATAGCAATATTATATTTTTTCCTGCAATAACATGTTTGGCTCATTTCTTATTTTTATGCACAATTCTTGAGTGTTTTATCCATCGCAAATGTTACATGTATCAATCTCCTGGTGTGCGATTAAAAAAAGCTTATACTTATTAGATTTGAGATAAAACCTGACAGTCAGATAAAGGTTAACATTTTGTCAGATCTTAATTGGACAATATCCCAAACACCAAAACAACAAAGATAAGCGCATCATGAAAACATATTTCTTTTCGCTCAACACAGGACTAGAGTGACGTACTTTTGAGGTACAGTATGGCCAGCGGTACAACCTTTGAGAGTCCTTACAGTTCCTCCTCCACCGCATCGGCTCCTGGCTCTCTGCGTTGCTTTGTTCCCCCAGTCCCATGAGTGTGTGTTTGTGTGTGTGCGCGTACGCTCTGTGATGTGATTTACCAAGCCCTGCGCATGCGCATCACATTCTGTCTTCTATACATGTTTTGTTTAATCTGCGGGGGAAAAACAAAATGCATGTAATATATAACATCAGATAATGTACGGAGAAAATAAGTCTTTGGCTAGCGCTACCCTAAGCGCAAGCTTGACAATAATATATCATTAGCAACATAAAAGATTAACACAGGTTATTGTAAATAGTTGAACTCAAAACAGTCAAGCTAGCTGAAAAATGTAAGTTAAGCAAGTAGCGACGCTACTAGCCCAACACAGGTGATCGCTGCATTTCCATATGCAAAGTAGGCGACTATAGCATGAAAGAGCTTGATATCCTGCCGTTTAGGGTGCCGAAAATCTAACTTTTTCATGCAGTGCCATATACAGTTAGTCTCTGGCAGGAGCAATTTCCAATTAATTTAATTGGATTTCAGGTCCATGCACACTGTAAAAAAAGAAAAAGTAAGTTCAACTCAAAAATACAAAGCAACAAGCTGCGAAGGATTTTTTGAGATTGAAGGCATTAACTTAATTCTTCCAGTTTTGAATGAACTACACTTAATTAAGTTGGACAGTTAAGTTTTTCCCAAGTTCTGCAAACTAAGAGTTTAAATATCAATTACTGGAAATTTCAAGAATGTACAAACTTTTTAAAGGATCAGCATTACTGGTCCCCTACAATAATTTGCCTTGGCCTGTCGAATACCGGTTGGTAAAAATAAATATAGTCATTTGTCTTCTGTCCGTTAATCAAAATAAAACATATCACGACTGAATAGTTTCTCCCTGAAAGAACTAAAGCTCATTTTCAAGGCTTAGGTCATCCCATACAAAACTGGTTGAACACGTTCAAGAACCAAAATCTGACAAACTGATATTCATACAATACTTTATCTTTTACATCCTGAACAATAATTTCCTAACACACCAGGCGTTTGTTTTTTATTGTATTACATTTGTCACAGTCTACCAAAATGATTGTGAGATTTCATAACACAATTAAGCAACGTTTATGTTACAGTTAAACTCATCAATCTATCAAGTGCAGCAAAGCCAGTTACTTTTCCCGCCTTGTTTTGACTATCAGAAGGCCAAAGCAACATGGCACAGTAGGCAGCATGCAGAATGAGTTCCCATGCCTCGCACTGGTATAAATCCACTTAGGCATTCAGTGTATCCTGGTGTTTCGTGCTGTCTCTACATCGACACTAAAACAAGGTCTTCTGTCTGAATTAAGACGCGATCCAGACTTTTGGTCATCTACTTCAGTTGTGATGAATGCTGGGCAATTGTCTGTACTCTAGAGAACAAGAAAGACTACTTTTTTTTTACAACACAAATGTGTTTATTTTTTTTTTCAAGCCAAAACTGCGAAAACATCAAGAGAATGCCATCTGGATTCAGCCCAGTGACCAATCTGCACAGCCCCTTATCCACTCAGGATCCTGTGAGCTGCTGAGACATGACAACACCAGCGTCCTCATTTGGCAATGGACATCAATTGGCAACAATTGGATTACCAAATTTGACATCATTGGAACAATCTGTTGAATTCAGATAGGACAAATTTGGAACAATCTGTGATTTCTGAATTTTTGACAAAATTGGACTGAATGAATTACTTAATCTGGACACTAAAGCAGAAACGTGCAATTGAAAGACACGTCACGAGAAGAATACATGGCTCGACACAAATGCAGCCGTTGAATAAAAATCAACACTGAGAAGAGGTATAGTACATTTTTCAAAGCAATAACTAGAGAACCATTGACTGATAAGATTATGGGAATTTAACTGAAGATTGTGACAAGTTTTAGAAAAGATCTGAAAATTTTATAATGAGTTTTCACTGAGTTTATTTGAAGAACCGAGTGAAGTACCGAGTTTAAGTATTAGAGTTATGAGTTATATGTTGCTGTTTAACGATCCTGAAGGTCACCCGAGTATGATGACCAAGGTGGGAATGTGAGATTTCCATAACAGCTTTTAAACAACTTTTGTTAAAGTTAAACTCATCAATCAATCACTGTGCAGCAGCCTGTACTTTTTTCCTGTTTTTAAGACTAACTGAAGGCCAAGCTACATTGAGGCTCTTGGCAGCTGCTTATTAGGGAGGTCTCCATGCCTCGCACTTGTATAATAACACTTGATTTCTTGTTGTATCTGTTGTTCGTGCTGACTCTAACCTAATCGACAAGTAAAACATGTCTTCTGTCAGAATTTAAGACGCGATCCCAGACTTTTGTCATCTTCTTCAGTTGGTGGATAATGCGGGAGATTCGTCTGTAACAACTATAGAACAGAAGACTACTTTTTTTTTACACATAAAAGAGTGTATTTTTTTATTAAAGCCAAAACTGAAAGAAAACCTCAAGTAGAAAACCAAAGGCGTCTGTGGACCAGCACACTTGACAATCTGTACAGCCCCTGATCTCCAGTCATTGCTGTGAGCTGCTGAGACATGGACATTACCATCGTCCTCTTTTGCATTGACCATCCATTTATGAGGAACAATTGGATTACAACAATTTGGACATAATTTTGACGAATTGAATTGTGCAGAATCTGACACTGAAGCTGAAACGTGTGATTGAAAGACACGTCACAGAGAATTCATGGCTCTACACAAATGCATCTAAAGAATCAACACAGAGAAGTGGGATAAGACTGTTTTCAAAGCAATATCTTAATCCCACATCGACTGATGACGATTTGGTATTATACTGAAGATTTGTTGACCAAAGTTTATGAAAGATCTGAACTGTATTATGAGTTATCAGAGTTTTGAAGTAATTTAATCGATTTCTGAGTTTTAGAAGTACCGAGAGAAGTAACCTGAGTTTGAGATTTTTAAAGTAATTGAGTATTATGATGTTAAGATGCTGTTTATCGATCCAGATGACACATGGTGAATGTTTACCAGAGGGGGGAATGAGAGATATCATAATACTTTATAAGCAAACTTTTGTTTAAGTTAAACACATCATTCTAGCAATGTGCAGAAGCCAGTACCTTTCCTTTGTTTATGTCTATCTTAAGAGTCCAAGCTACATGGCACCAGTTGAATCGCAGATTGAGTCTCCAAGCCCTCCGCTCTGTATAATACACTTGGCAATCTGTTGTTCGTGCTTATCAACTACCATCAGACAATAAAACATGTTCTTCTGACTGAATTTAACGCATTCCCAACTTTTTGACATCTTACTTCAAGGTGGAGGAGGATGCGGGCCTTGTCCTGTAACATCTAAGAGACCAGAATACAACTTATTTTGTTAAAGTCAAAATATCAATATTTTTTATTATTATACAACATTAATAACTAAACAGTTGCGTTCCTAATCTTTTTAAGGAGTGAGTAGAGCGCAGTCAGGCCAGGCTCGGCCTCGCACATCTTAACTCTTATAACTTGTTGAATAGCATTTGTAAGCTCACAGCATTGTCAATTACATGTTTTAAAGCCTCCTGTGGGAGGAGGGAGGAGGGGACAAACAAACACCGACAACATGCCTAAACCCAGAAGTTACACAGTAAAATAAAACCGTTGGCCGAAAAGATACAAAAATCACACACTTATTCACTACTCCACAAAAAAAAAGATTACTTAAAGGAACAATAAGAAAAAATCAGGCCAGAAAAGTGTTACGCAGTCGACAGTCCATATTGTAGTCCTCTTCCACTCTCCCTTACCTCAGGTTGCCAAGATTCACACCAAATCCAGCAGCAAACACAGGAATAATTATTATCACTTGTGTTGGTCCGTCTCCATTCACATGCCATGACAGCCGTGCTAATGCCTGAATTGAATGTTTTGTTTAATGTATTTATTATTATTATTATTTGGACATTATGAGATAAAAAACAAAAACAAAAATAAAAAGCAATTGTAAGATATACATAGTTAATGCAAAATAAATAAGCAATTGATGTCCAAAATAGTAGTGGGAAGAATGGAAGTTGGAAGTATATCCTTCAGCGTATCAACATCATGGTATGCTCATAGTATAACACCTTTCAATTTTATTTTCCCTATATATAAGACAACATGTAAAAGTTTCCACATCAAACAGCGACTAACCTTAATTTAATTGGGGTACATGTGGTCTTAAATGATTATTTTTACATTAAGCTAAGAATCTTGCAAAAAAACGACTTGACCTTGCAACTTTTACCGATATAAAGAGCAATCTGTCATAGAATGGAAAACATGCAATAAAATACAAAAAATCTAGCTCGGGTTCGAACCCAGATCCTAGCGTCGTACGCGCACATGTTAATAGACCACTAGAACCAGTGGTACACACGATCAGAGACACCGAACTCAATTGTTCAAACCAACCCCTATATAATCCAGCGTATTTAGACTTTGTTATTGTCATTAAGGTATTTTGAGAGTCATAACAAGACCTTTTTTAGTTCGCGCCACATGTTATATAACCAATAATATCAAATATACTCAAACACTCGGCCATGTGCCATATCCTTGAAGGAGAGGCAACTGCATTTGATTAATCCCACGGGCCGAAGGATGTCCACGTATCCTATTGAGAATTAGTGATCACGTGCCGAGTTTGGGTGATTTGGTGTGGGGTCTCTGAGCTGTCGACATAAATGCTGCGTCAACTGGGCACGCTCCCCAATTTCACGCGCATCCACAAAATCCAGAGCACAATAAATTATACGCATTTACGTTTTCCGCGAGACATAGACGAACACTGCTACAACAAGGGAAAGGAAGACAGTAAAACATGCTTAGAGAGAAGCCTGAGACAAGACCAGAACGCCCCATTACCAGTGTGTTTCGACTTTCAGTAGTGTGTGGCAAGTTATAAACCCTCTGGTGACACCGCCAATGGTGGTTTTAGATATTGCCCTGGTTGTGCAGAATAGGTTTTCCTATTTCTTAAAAATTGTATTATTGTTAGTGCTGAGAGCATTGCACGTGTTGTATTGTACATATTTCACAAATAAACAGGCCTTATTTGTTTATTATTATTTATGTTATAATTATTTTAAAATGTTGTCATGTTTACATGCTGGGAAACAGTACTTTGAATGCACACTTTTTTTTGCCAGTGTTTTGTGACCCATTTGCACTAAGAAAGTATGACTCCATAATGATCATTTATGCCTATGCTGTGCATGTTTTACATGCTGGAAACAGTACTTTGAATGCACACGATGTTAGCAGTGTTTTGTGCCCTGTTGCACTAGAAAATGTATGGACTCTTATATCATTTTTTTACCTATGTTGGGCAATGTTTAACATGCAGTGAAACAGTACTGTTAGACTTGCACACGGTTTGTAACAAAAAAAATATAAATTCTCCAATAAATATTGGTAAACCCTAACAATTTTTATCATCATTTATTTACAAATAAAAAGATACAGTAAAAGAATAAGGTACTCAAACAACACTATGTTTGCACAATTTCGTTCACGGCACAGCAAACACTGACAATCTTATCCAAAGCATTAGGTATTCCACCCTCACATTTGACAAGCATGTTAACAGTACAGTTGAGTTGTAAGAATTTGAATTGTATAGCGCACAACACCGATCACCCTCTCCACGTGAATACAGATGATGTGCCATGCCCTATCACTCCACAGTCTTCGCCTCAAGCTGAGCACGACCCCTGTGAATGTAAGGTAATTCACTCAGCACACATCAAGCCCACATGTTCTCTTATATTAAAGCCACTAACTGCCAGCCCCAATGTCACCTGGTAACAGCTTGTATCAGCGAAACCACATTGCTCTGTTATATGCTTGTCGCATGTCGCCCCACCCCACCCGATATCGATATGAATTGAAATTGACACCCAGAGGGCTGATCACGATAAGGAAAACATAGTGTATGCGTGTTTGTATTGAAAAAGTCTGTGCCCATTGGCTAGAACATTGGAAGTTTTCTCGGATGAACACCTCGAGAGCACGTCCACAATTGGCAGGCCACATTGTTCCAATGACTCCCCAAACTGGAGTGGCATTACTGGTCAATAAGCATTCCCTACTTGGCCATGCACCCAAGACACACTTAGCGTACAATCACACCAAGGGTATGGGTGAAAGTCATCGCGACTGTGTTGTCCTAGAACTCAAACAGATGGCTGCGGTGCTGTATTGGAAGGTCCCAGTCTGAGGCCATATAAAGTCAAATAGGCAAGCTGAAGGGAGAGGAGCGTCTCAATCTACTTGAAGCGCTGATCTGGAGTTAGGAAAAGAGTAGAAGTGTCTGGAACAATGCAAGTTTGGAGTATTTCGGTTTGGTCATTTACAGATCATTCAAACAAATCATTCAAACAAAACATTTGAAACTTAGAACACAATAAATGACCAGGTGCAGGCAGAAGCTAGAGCTTATTGTGCCTGCCCTTAACTTCAAAATCATAAATGCAGCACATTAATGACAACATCTATTCATAAAATTAACACATTAATGGACCATTGTCCACACCAGAAGAATTCATTTTCATTCCATTAAATATTTTTCCATTGTTATTCTCTTGTATATATTTTTAAACTGAAAAAGAGACGTGGCTTGTTTTAACTCATTGCAGCAACTATTCCATAATTTAACTCCTTTATTTGATAAACAATGTTCTCTTAATGTAGAATGTACTTGTGGTTGGTTAAATATACACAGTCCTCTGAGATTATAATTACTTTCTCGTTGAGTAAACACTATTTGCAAGCATTTAGGAATTTTATTATGTTTAACTTGGTAAATAAACTTTGCCGTGCACAAATCGACTAAGTCATAAAACTTCAAGATTTTTGATTGAAGAAACAGTGAATTACTTGGTGAACTATATGGTGCATGATTAATTAATCTGATAACCTTCTTTTGTAATAGAAAAATTGGATTGGTTCTAGTTTTCTATGTATTACCCCATATTTCGATACCATATGTTAGGTATGGTGTGACAAGTGAACTATAAAGTAAATGTAATGCATTTTTATTCAAAATATATTGCAACTTATACAAAATTGCAATCGTTTTTGATACTTTATTTTGCACGTTTAAAATATGCGGTTTCCAAGTCATTTTACAATCAATAATTACTCCAAGAAATTTTATATGATTTACTCTTTCTATTTCATTTTCGTCAATAGTGATCTTGATCTCATTATTAATCTCTTTATTACTAAATACCATACATTTTGTTTTATCTAAATTTAGTGACAATTTATTCAAATCAAACCAATTCTTTAGTTTATATAATTCTCTCTCTACCACCAACACAAGCTCTATTTGATTTGGGCCAGAACAATAAATTGTTGTATCATCCACGAAGAGAATGAAATTAAGAACGTCCAATACTTTACAAATATCGTTTATATATAACAAAAATAACTTGGGGCCCAAAACGGAGCCTTGCGGAACCCCACAATTAATTCTCTGTAAGCAGGACGCAACTCCATTTAAATTAACATATTGAAAGCGATCTGTTAAATAATTTTCTAACCAAGAATGTACATTTCCCCTAAATCCATATTTTTCCAGTTTATATAATAATATTTTGTGATCGATTGTATCAAAAGCTTTCTGTAAATCTAAAAAAACTCTGATTGTATGTAATTTTTTATCTACTGATTGTGATATATTTTCTACCATTTTAATAACAACTGCCATTGTTGTTGACCTATGAGCTCTGAAACCAAACTGATATTCATTCATTATATTGTTTACTTCAACATAGCTATCTAATCTTTTAACAAATAATTTCTCTAATATTTTTGAAAATTGTGACAACAGAGAAATAGGTCGATAATTACAAAACAAATGTTTATCGCGGCCTTTGTACAGTGGGAGAACTTTTGATATTTTCATTTGATTTGGGAATATACCAGTTTTAAAGGATTGATTACAAATATATGTAAATGGATAAATAATATTTTCAATAATATGTTTAACCATAAACATATCAAACCCATCATTATCAGTTGACTTTTTATTCTTGCAGTCTTTCACTATTTTCAATATTTCATCTTTATTGGTTGGGTTTAAAAAAAATGAATTTGGACTTTCATATGTAACCCCAATTTCCATTTCATTGTTTGGAATGGGTACAATTTTCTTTGCTAAATTATAGCCTATATTTACGAAATAATCATTTGCAATTAAACTGACTCCGTTAGATTCTTTTGTTGATTCTAAATCAATTTCTCTTGGTGTGTGCGTGCGTGCGTGCACCTTTGTATATCACTGAACTGTGGGCCCTTCTGTGGAGCATGCATGTTCTCCCTGTGCTTGTAGCTGTTATCCACATATTCCCAACATTTCATACAGGTCCAATGCAGCTCTCTACAGAAAGGAGAAATGTTTCTGTTTTTTCTGCTACCAAAGAATGTCAGAACTCCTCGTGCTCACGGCAATTAAAAGCTGTGAACTCTTAAAAGAGACCTAATCTTATTTTTTGGTATATTATGGTCTTTTTGTGTTAAGTAAAACTCATTTTGACAGATAGTTTCACCCTTAGCGGTTTCTATCTATAATTATCATGCAAAAAGAAATTTGCAGAAACATTGCCGAGACCGGAAGTGACGTACACGTAGGGGTCTCTGGGCTTTGTTAATATTCATTTGTAAGCCATAACGTTGTATACGGATGTTATTAACAGATATTTGTCATTCAGTGATGGACAATACAAGTCAGGGGCTTTTATTTATGAGCCCTTGCGTACTTGTTGTGACAGTAATTCTGATTTTGAGGACTCTGACTCGGTTCAGATGAGGAGCAATCTTCAAGAACTCAACATTTACGAACATTTCCATTTCCACGGGCCGGAGTCATGGATCTATGGTCCGACCGGGTCCGACCAGTCTCGACCCGGTTTGCGGATGCGGTCAGTTTGAGCCCGAGTGAGTGTTAATAAGTGTTAACGAAGGTAGCACTAAGGACAAAGGAATGGATATCACGGACATCGTAGTGCAGAGAAAAGAAAGCGTAAAAGTGACTACCGTGAAAGGAAAGATCCACAGAGTTGAAAAGGTGGAGGTGGTTTGACAAGCTAACACCAGCTAACCCGTCAATACCCACAACACCGAGAGAGAAGCCTAAACACTATGTCGCAGCTCCAGATGTTGAGTTAGAGAGAAATGGTGAGTGTCTTCAATCTAATGTCAACATGTAGCGTCTTATTATGTATTACATGTATGGTCTTATTCTGAACGTGTGTCTGTGGTTCTAAAGTCTTATTCTGAACATGTGTCTGTGGTTCTAAAGTCTAAAACATGATGGTATGTGTCATAAATATATCTTTTACTAAACGTAGTTAGAGTGAAACATGGATTCATGGTTCAATGACAGTTGTTGTGTTTTCTGTTGAACACTGGGTTGAAACTCGTAAAATTGGTTTTAGTTGGAGCTTGATAGAACTAATTTCATGGAACTGGCCCTGGTGTCTTCTCTCAGTTTGTTTGGACCATCGCCTTCTTTGAATAAGTCAAAGATCGTAGGGACTGCTGTTTACACTTTTCATTTGTAACTTTCTTTGCTGCATCCCAGGGCCGAAATACACCAATTTTAAGGTTTATTTGTGTCAAAGCGGCAGCAGGAGCAATGCCATAAACAGTAAAGCAGGAGCTGCGACCCCTACAAGTACGTCTTCATATTTCTGACCAGAGGCCTTGATATTAAAAAGTTATTTTACTGATTTTAACCTCAATGATAGCGGAAGTTCTTAGCTTTGTGGGACAACGATTGCAAATGATCCCAAAACGGCAAACATCACTGAAATGTTGTAGGTTACTATGTTTTGGCGAACAATACTTTTCGTATATGAAGTCGTCTTCGAGCTCATTTTCTATCTCATTGTTTTCTTTATTTGAATGTAATGTGCGGTCTGTATGTCTGTATTTGTATTTCTAATGTTTAGATGAAACCAAAAGACAAATTTCGGTGGACAATAACATTTATAAAAAAGCGGGAACATATAATAGTTGTAGCATGTGAATCGTTAAATGTGAAATATAATTTTTTATTTTTTTTTTGTATTTTCTAAATCTTGAAAGTAGAGTCTGACATGAGGTAGAATTCTAACTCCTATCCCATCACACTCACATCAAAAACAATCCTGTCTTGTCCCTACGGCAAAAACATTAATCCCACTCCCATCCTGCTCCCGCACATTAGACATGTATTTATTTGTCCTGTCCTGTCCTGTCCCAATATCAATAGAACGTAAAATATGATATAATACAATCACTAGGGATTCTTGTAAAATTGTCCGTCTCTGTCTGGTGGGGGCTGGTCTTATAGCCCCCTGGAGGTCATACGCAATGGTTTCCGGCTTTTGAAACACCCTCATCCAAACAATTTTTCCCCAGACCCCAATACTAATAATCAATCAATCAATCAATCAACATTTATTTGTAGAGCGCCTTTCTTACACAAGGCAACGCAAAGCGCCTCACAACCCATATAACATCATGCATAAATCATCAAAAATTAGAATTTAAGTAAACATAAAAAGACAGATTAAGAGCACAAGATATATAAAATCACACAAGTAGTTAAAAACCGTAAAACATTAAAATCACACAATGGATGACAATCATAAATAGTCATAGCGCATTAAAAAGATTAAAGATAAAAACAAATATAAAATCATTCACTTGTATGCACAGCTAAAAAGAACTGTTTTCAGTTCAGTTTTAAAAACTGCTAGAGTAGACGCCTGTCTCACACTCTCGGGAAGACGGTTCCAGACTCTAGCTGCATGAATCTGAAACGCAGCCTCCCCATGTCTAGTTCCGACTCTTGGCACTAACAGAAGTCCAGTCCCTGTGCTCCTCAGAGCCCGAGTTGGTTCATATGGCACCAACATGTCGCGGATGTACCCTGGTGCGAGGCCATGGAGAGACTTGTACACAAGTAAAGCTGATTTATACATTGTGCCTTCTGAGTACTTCATAATGTTTTATTTATGAACTCCAAACACTGTCCATTATGCTTCTTAGCCACAGCTGCCCTTTGGGATCGTGGATTCTACATAAGTTCAAGGTGAAAAAGTGTTCCTTCAAATCACTATAGCAACAAAAAGCACTGGGACTGGACTGTTGGAGCCTCAATGTTTAACAAGCTAGAATATTACATTAACATTGATTGTGATTTTCTGTATCAATATATTACACTGATTTAATGGAACAGTATAAAGGAATGAATTGATTTTTAGGAATTTGGACATCACCAAAGAAACTGGTAACCCAAATGGGAGACTCGTGTGATGCTAACTCTGCCTTGAGATCGGGTAATCAAAGAACCATCCATTATCTTCCGCTTCCTCCATTGCCGGGTTGCGGGGGCAGCAGTCTAAGCAGAGACGGGCAGACTTCCCCATCCATACACACTTCCTCCAGCTCATCCGGGGGAAACCCAAGGCCTTCCCAGGCCTGCTCAGAGACATAGTCCCTCCAGCATGTCCTGGGTCTCCCTCGGTGTAATCAGAGAACCAAAATGTGAAAACTTCAAGGTGTCACAA
The DNA here is from genome assembly GCA_964034765.1 of Knipowitschia caucasica. Taxonomy (NCBI): domain Eukaryota; kingdom Metazoa; phylum Chordata; class Actinopteri; order Gobiiformes; family Gobiidae; genus Knipowitschia; species Knipowitschia caucasica. The sequence goes on along the minus strand of OZ035839.1, from coordinate 26,937,960 downwards.
AATCAAAGAAGGAAGAAGCCAAACAGCATAAACGTAAGATAAGTTTTGAAAATAATAATAATAATAATAATAAATTTTATTTATAATGCACTTTATATTTGACACCAAATCTCAAAGTGCTACAAACAGGAGCATAAATAAAAGCAAACACATAAAATCAGATAAAAGACTATAAAAGAATTAGCAGTACGCTTTAGTAAAAAGATGGGTTTTGAGTCCCTTTTTAAAAGCTTCCACCGTCTGTGGGGTCCTGAGGTGGTCTGGGAGGGCGTTCCACAGACGGGGATCAGCGGCCTCGAAGGCCCGGCCCCCCATTTTCTTGAGCCGTGTCCTGGGCGGCAGCAGTTGGTGCTGTTGGCCTGACCGGGTTCTGCCTGAGGAGTGTGGAGTGAGGAGGTCAGTGAGGTAGGTGGGGGCATCACCGTGGAGACAGTGGTGGGTGTGCAGGAGGATCTTTTATTAAAACTTTTATTACAAAAAGCTGTTCTGGATTTATAAATGTATCCATTCACATGAAGCTGAAACACCACCCCAATTCATTGTGTGTGCTAGGCCTGATGGTGGCGCTGGGAGGTTGCAACGACAAACACCACATCAGACAAAAAACCCATTTCACGCTTTTCTCATTTCCCCGTGAATGAAAAACATAAACCATGTTTATTTCGAGGAAATAATTGTACAGTAAACAAAAGTAGAAAAGTAGAACATATAGATTGATTTGACAAAAAACATACGGTACATACTGTCATGTCGTCTTTGCTATCAATTAATCCATGCCCCAAATGTAAAGACATCCTTATCACTGACTGACAGCAGACGGGGAGAGAGTTGCTTCCTGCCATCACCACAGAATCCAATACAGCAGTTTCATAAACAACATTCGAGACAGACCTCTAAATCTCTAGCCAGTGCTTTTTGACAGTATATTTCATTTCTCTCTCTCACTTCAACTTTGTGTATGTGCGCCGCGTCCGTAATCATGTTCTCCAATAAAATATGGTTTATTGTAGCGCTCCGATGGGGCCTATACTGTGACCGTGTAGCGCAGCGGGAAGGCGAGGGGGAAAGATGACATATCACATAATAAAAGCTGCCCACCCAGAGCACAGGCAATAACGCTTTATCTGAGGATCCATGGAAGAAGCCTCCCAACAGGAAGTACACAAAAGGCCACACTCCACTCGCGCCCAGCATACCGCAGCTTCAGTGGAGTATAATGATTTTTCTGTCTCTGTTTTTACAGCCGCCGACACGTATTGTTGCTATAAATTGTACTCCCAGCGTGGACTGCCGAGGGTGGAAAAAGGAGAGTGGAAATAGGGTTGACGCCATCTCAATGAAGCAGCGTGGAAAAATGGAAGAGATAAAAGTGTAGAGGTAATTAATGCGAGACAATAGAAGTTGGTAAAAGGCCAGAATACAGCCCTTTATAATGAATAAGTATTGAAACTATACAGACATGAAGTTCCATATCTTGATTAATGACTTATTGTGACTGTGTAATTAATTTATTACATAGCAACAAGGTCCTGGGTTCAATTCCATCTCCAGACAGGACTTCTCGTTGGAGTTTGCATGTTCTTCCCGTGTTTGTATAGGTTTTATATGGGTACTTCGGTTTACCCTACCAGTAAAAACATGTTCAATAGGTCGCCCTCTCTCTGGGACCAGGACCTCCCTGATAAAGAGATTCTGAAATCTCAGTGGGACATTCCTGGTTAAATAACTAAATATCTGTTCAAATGATTTATAAATAATTTCCAGTATTTTTCAGATAAAAAGATATAACAGCATTATTCTCAGTTGGATATGGCTTGTACATGGCATGATTAGGTGCATTCTTTATTTCTGCATTTGATTATTTTAGCATTTCGGTGATTATTATAGCATTATTTTTGAAGTCCTTTGAGTCAACCAACACACCTGATGGGCACTACAGGTGCAACGGGCGCTGCATTAAAACTAAGACAGAGGTACCAACTTGCCCTAAAGGGACAGTGTGTAACTTTCTGAAACTGTTACGTGTATGAATGTTGTTTGCACAGAGCCGTTATTGACATTTATGTCCTATAACCTGTTTATTTTGCTGGTTGCTTGGGAAAAAAATTGATATATGTTGGGCCAGTTTTATAGAGATAGTTAAATTGTATAGCGTGTATTGTTGAAGATTAAAGCAAGCAATAAGGAAGTGACCTTACAAGCCAAGTTTGTGGTGATGCAAGCCTTAAACAATCTCACAGCTGTAAACACACACAAATCATATTCTTGTTTTTATTTTATTGGAAATCTATCTTTTTCTCACCTTTTTACAAGTTCAGATTCAAATGTTGACATATTGTTGGACAAGTAAAAAAGAAAATAAATCGTCAAGCCAATAGTTTTGAAATAGCACTTCTGTATTTCTTTCTCGTCTCCCACTCGAGCTTATTGTCACAGGAATAGTCAATAGCTTCAACAACCTTGTATTTTAGATTTAAAGTTTCACCAGTGTAAGTCGTATAAGACACAGAAGCACAGGAGTCCACTGCCGGCTTCTTATCCACACACTGTTCCCTTGTCAGAACTTCAAAGCGCGGCTTAGCTCCTCATGCTGCTTTTTATACACTGTACTTTTCATTCCCCCCTTCAATTACACTTCAATGGGACCAGAGGGGCTGGGAATTCCGAGCAAAACAGTTTTATTGTTGACTCAAAGCTTGACTCGCAGACAGAGAATACGCCGGACCAAAACAAATACAGCACAAACGACAACGTTCACTTTTAAACTTGACTTTTTCTTTGCTGATTAAGTCTCGGGAGGCGCGGCTGAACTCTTCAGATTCAGTCCATCGCCGCAGGCAAAGCAGGCGACCACAGGGAAAGAACAGGACTTCAAAATATCCAAAAGAAGGACCAACTTTTTGCACTAAAGATATAATGTCGCACTGAAATTGTTGATGCTTTACTGCTCTTATCAGAAACTATTTAAACATGAAGCTACGAAAATATTTGTATAAAGAAAACAAATATAATCACTGAGGTCTCGTTATTGGAATTGAAGGCGATGTCCTTCAGTCTCCATGAGTCATTACTGTAAAAGATGTTCATGAATGTAGCTTCTGCGTGAACTTGAAATGTAAACAATGAGAATATACTGTAGGCAATAATGCTTTATTGACTGGATTCATTCACTATACAACTCGTGCATTTCACCTATCTGTGCTTTAAGGGAGACCAGCACAACATCTGCCCAGCGACTACAGATGATATCTCTGTTTTGAGAATTTTCTTCTTTTTGTCAAAATGGGTTATCATTGGCAGGATACAGTATGTGAAAAATGTGGCTCAATAAGGGAAGATACTTATTAGTATGGTACTAAAATAGTTCTGATTTTTCAAAAAACTTCTAGGGCAGGGGGTCAGACTCATTTTTGGTCATGGGCCAAATAAAAAAATGTAAAAGCTTGTTCAGGTCAAAGGTATAAGAGTGTTTTTTCTTGAAGTTATTTTCTCATAAGTTTGGATTCAATCACAACTGGGCCAAATATTGAAAAGAGATTATTACAAAAAAATTAAGATTCATGGTTAAATATAGAAAAATATATTTTTGGCCCAACTTAACTTCTAATTAGACATTTTAGAACAGATTCAGTGGCTCAGTTGGTAGAGCATTGGCCTTTGGGCCTGAAGGTTGTGGGTTCGAACCCACCACATCTCCCACTGATGTCTGCTGTCATTGTGTCCTTGGGCAAGATACTTAACCCCACTTTGCCTGAAGCCCCCACTGAGAGTTCAAGGCTCCTGTGGACTCACCACCTGCAGGAGGATCAGTGAGGGGCTGATGCTATGTGTACTGGGTGCATCTCTGACTGCCACCCCCCTGACCCAGAAATGGATCAAGGAGAAGGAAATTGATGGATGGATGGAGAACAGATTCAATGGTATGGTGGTTTTCAAGAGAAAATATGCTTTAGAATGAGGTATAACATGCCATTGTATCCAACAATGCTGCAAGGTAGTGAGTTTGACAGGTACTGTATATTTTCTTTTGAATGCAAGTCCAGAGTAGTATCTATCTATCTATCTCTGCCTGTACCAGGGGAAAAGACACATTTTAAGCCTTACGTGTATTATTCTGATGACACGTATGTTTTTGCAAATAAACCTGTTCTCATGAAAGATTGCATTTTGTCTGATTTGTCTGATTGGGTGAATGTACATTATCCCTGTCAATGTTGAGTGTTCAAATATTGTTGAGTGTGTTTGAAGGTTGGATGTGCTTGGTGTTGGAAACCAAAAGTAGCAGGTACTGTAATGAAAAAGTAAAAAATCCCTATGAACGTTTTTAATTTATGTCACATTGCGACATGGCGTTTTTATTTTCATTAATGTGTCAGATAAACTGTAAAGTGGGGTTTGCAAAAGTCGTCAGTCGGAAGTAATACTTAGTGGAACCACCTTTCGCTGCACCCTCCACTGCACCCTCCAATCACTCTTTTTTTACAATGTCTCCAGAGGGTGAGAACATCTGGAAATGCTAACTTTTTAGTTTTAACAGCAAAAGGTCTGTTGTGTACTATCTCATCTGTCTGGTGCACACAGGGATTGCCTTGTACAGTTATTCCAGTGTGGTTTTACTGCAAATGGTAAATAAACTGAATTGGAATCTAATACATTCTGTTTGTCCCAAAAAAGACACTGGTAAAAAAATGTTGTGAACAAATCAGACGTCAACATGCAATCTCACTAGAAAACATTTGATCTTTTGTGAAAAGCCTTAGAAACACTATTTGGGCGTTGATCAATAAATATCAAAACCAATCTTTATCTTGCTTTTGGTCACCTTTATTATACAGCGGAAATGTCATACTGTCCAATCCCCATGATTCCCATAAACCCACTATTTATTAACCTTCAAACTAGAATCATTGAGTGTACAGTATGTATCTGCCAATACTTCTCTCTTCTCATATTACACTTTCAAAATATTACACTTTCAAAACGTCCAATGGAGCATTCTATAAACCAGATATGTCTCCTGTTGAGTGTTGTGCCTGATCTGAAAAGACCCAGTCTCTGAAGACGGCGCCCACTCATGACCTTTGTGCTTTGTTCTCAAAACCTCAATGTCGAACGGCTACTGATGCAGCGAATGCAGAAGGTCACCGAACACTATGTGAACACTCTCATTCTGTAACAGTCCAACATCTCTTTGGAAAATATCTTCAATCTCAATGGTTTTAGATAATAAAATATAATATATAAAATATGGTCATTATAGGAGTGGTGGCTGAAAACATTTGTGAGTGCAACAAGGCTATACAAAAACCAAACATATATTTTTCTATATGTGTATGGACTGTGTATTAAGAGTGGACTGACTGAATTCTGACGTCATCATATAGTGTAAGCCTTAATTCAGAAGAAGCAGATTTGAACAAAAGCTAGCTACAGCCAATTTACTAATATGGGCATTTGTTCAGACAGGATTAGCTTTGTGCTGTAAGAGGGCCAGACTTGTTGCTAACATGGTTTGCTTAAGCAATCTGGCTCATATATCTGGTTTTAGTTAAAAACTTCATCGTGCTGATAGGGAAGGAGCTGTCCATGGTGCTGAAGGGGATGCCCTTGCTCTACACTCAAAAAGGAAATTCTACGGAGCCCCTCTGATGACGTGGTCAAACAAAATGTATATTGTGGCCAAAATATAGCTATAATGTGTGTACAAAATACTAATTTGTGGCCACAATATAGCTATAATGAGCGCACAAAATACTAATTTGTTCCCACAAAATACTAATTTGTTCCCACAAAATACTAATTTGTTCCCACAAAATTCTAATTTGTTCCCACAAAATACTAATTTGTGGCCACAATATAGCTACAACTTGCGCACAAAATAGCAATTACCCAGATAGCAACAGACTCCGCGGCAGATTCGCCTTCGATCCGCCATATCCGCCCCATTATCAGACCCAGAACGGACGCCACAACCTCCGCGTGTGAACCGCGTTGCGGACTTCTCCAAACAAATCTCCCTCGTGCAGCAAACTGACCCTGGAGCTAACGGCACTCTCCGAGTTTAACAGTGAGTACATCGTCAAAGATCATTTATATTATCCCCAGCTGTGTTATGAAGTGAAATAGGGGTATAGTGTGTCTGTGTGAGCGTTTTTAATCAGCTCTTAGAGCTGCTTTTTGACAGCAGATACTAGTCGAATATCTCAATTACTTTAGTGTCCCTTTTGCGTGTAAAAGTATTTGCATATTCACCACATATATAAGGATAGTATAAGCAAAATTAGGCTTAGGTTATGTGCCTATCACAGCAGATATTACACTAGTTTCTAGTCCCTAATATTCATAATTTGACTCGTGTGTGAACATGCCCTAAGAATAATACGATGAAGTTAAACATAATAAGTTTTGATCTAACTCTAACGCATTGTGACAACTAAGAAGCAATGCTCGATTACAATACGCAGAACAAATCCAGTGCACCAGTTTAAAATGATTTTTTTCATTTGAAAGTCAAGTTGAAACATTTTCACCACAACTAAATTTGTTTTATTTTTGTCTTTTAATGTTGTTTTGTGTATGTACTTGTCCTGTGCACACTGGGAACTTTTACAAATGTATTCCAATGTAGTGTTACTGCAAATGGCAATAAAATGAATCTGAATCTGAATCAATAAGATATGATAAATATTATTGAATGTTAAATCAACTTTTATAAGTCTGAAATGAAGTAAATACTAAAGTGAAATGTCCACTGATCTAATCTGTGTGTGTTTATGTCAGACTCTGATGCTGTGAAAAGGGGAAAACCTTCATCTGATAATACCACACACAAAACTAGACTGAGGAGGCACCATGTGGAACCATCTACACCTGCAGAACGAAATCCATAATCTACACCTACTGCTGCCTTTTGGACTTGAGGCTCTTCCCCTTTCGAGATCGGCCCCAAACCCATTGAACTGACAGACTTCGACGGACACACCACTCTGTGAAACTACAAACTGTTGACAAAATGTTGTGGCCATTTTAGTACCATTATGTCGCTCAGCCTTTTTTGTTTAAGTGAATATAATGAGGCATTACCTGTGCTACCACTGTGTGAAGGGAGGGCCATGTTGTTAGAGGTGCAGCTGCTTTTGGATTTGACAGAAACTATTGGATTATATTATATATTATTATATTACAGTATATATTGAAAAAAATGTCTAGTTTGCATCATGGGGATATAGATTGCATTATAGATGATTAAATAATACTTTATTTATGTACTTACAGGTTTAGAATGTATGAAAGGAACTATGCAATAAAAGTATCCCTTACTGATTGTAATTATCATTAAATAATATTTGACTTCATATAACAGGTGTAATGTATTTCACGGCCCCGCGGGGCCAGACCCGTAGGGGATGCGAAGCAGATGCCTTTAGCTAGTAGGGTAATAATATCAAGGACATGTAGGTACGGGGGTCCTTACGTAACACAGGCTCCAGAGAAGGTACGCTCGATTTGCTTTGAGTGATATTAATATTATTATGTGGTGGTTTACATAAATCACCCATAGAACTAGGATTACGCTCGTGGTGTTCCACGGGGGACAGTTTATACCTGTACACACTTTTTTCTCTGTTTGTTGTGTAAGGAAAGTTGATGTTCATACTGGCTGTTAGATGGCATTAAAACAAGTACATTTGTCACCACTGTTTGACACCGCCTCTGACTCCACTCCTAACGCACTACAATGAATTACTATTTCATGCGCATGTTGTAGCTATATTGTGGCCACAAATTAGTATTTTGTGGCCACAAATTAGTATTTTGAGGCCACAAATTAGTATTTTGTGCGCACATTATAGCTATATTGTGGCCACAATATCATTTTTTTTACCATGTCATTAGAGGGGCTCCGTAAAATTCAGCTTGAACTAACTGAAATGTTATTAAGATAAGATAAGACGAGCTTTATTCGTCTCGCAGTGGAGAAATTTCAGTGTCATCGTTGCGCACATTACAGCAGAGAAAGAAGGAAATAAGAGCACTCAGATTGCACACATCACATTGGGCCTCATGTATGAAACTTGCGTACGGCCAAATCAGGGTGTAAATGATGCGTACGCAAAATATTTACACTTTTCCGCATTTTTTCTGCGTACAATACGCAAAAAATATACGCCAGGTCTGGAGGTGGTGTAAATGTGTACGCTCAATTCAACCTTCATTACAACACGCCAAAACACGCATGAAATGCAAGATTTAGACAAAAATAAACATATTCCCACTCTGACAAGATTATAGGCACACCTGTCACAATACAAATTACAAATTTTACGATGTTATTTTAGGGCTAGTTTGTGTTATTTAATAACGTGCAAGATGTCCAACTTAGTCTCCCACAAATGTGTGGATTGTTATATGCACCTACAATCAGTGCGTAATGGCTTTGGTTCCTGCGGGTCCAAGCAAAGACGCGCGCCACCGTGGAGCGCTGCGCGGGTCTGATCAGGCTCTGGGACATGTAGGGGGTACGCTCTGGTACCTCCCGGCACAAGTGGGCCACATGGTCCTGGCTCGGTTCTCCACAACAGGCACAGGACCACAGTGTGCCACTGGTGGAGCAGCCCATGGATGAGAGACCATGGCCAGCACCGCCTTCGGCCTGTACAGCTCAGACAGGCTCTCATTCAACCATTTTAAAATAATTATCACATACATAATTTGAAGATAATTTTATTTCTTTATAATTTCTTTTGGATGCTTTGGTCTGGCGGTCCTCCCCCTGGGCTGCTGAGCACTTCTTCTATGGGCTGCGCTTAACGCCTTTTTGTTACCATTTTAAGGTTGCTCCCTTTTTTTTCACTTGTAGCATAAATTAATAAATTCTAACTATTGGCCCAATATATCAACTGTTTGATATAATATAGCGTATATTTATTCGAACATGAATAAACTCACCTGTTCAGGAGTGCGTGTTGCAGGCCCCACGCTGTTTACAGATGCTGTCATTTCTTTCCATATTTTGTTTTTTGAGCCCCTTGATGCCACTTTTGAGAATTCCAAATAGTAAGACTTTATTCTTTTTCCCACTTCGTTCATAATGGTCTCAATCTCCTGCTCCGTGAAGTTATTTTTCCTTAGCTGTTTACTCACTAACCATACCCTGCGCCGTATACGTAATTACGCATATGTTTTGCCTCATTCACCTCTGGCAAAGCAATGTGGGTTTTCCTTAGTTTTGTGCATAAAGCCCCATAAACGCAATTGATCTTGCTCAAAACTGCTCATCCACTGCCCTGTTCTCCGCATAGCAGGGAAAGGATGCATGTGGGAACTGGTTCATTCATTCATTCATTCATTCATTCAATTATTATTTATTTATTTACTTCTAAATTTTAGGAGAGATGAGTGCTGCAGTGGGTCTAGACACTAGGGAAAAACGCATATATATAATAGAGCGTATATTTATATATTTTTTAAACGCGAATAATTTCAGAAGTGTGTGCTTTTTGAGGCTTCCAAACAGTCTTCTGAGCCGACTTCCTGCTGACCTGTCGCAAAAACAGGGCGTGGAACAGGCAGTTTCTGAATATTTCTAGGCGTGACTTTCATAAATACGCTGGTTTTGAGCGCGGTCAACAGCCGCAGGTGCGTACGCTCAGATCTGTGCGTATCTCACACGTTCATAAATGCCACGTCGGGTCTTGCGTAAATGGAATATACACCCAAAATATACACCTTTTCTACGCAACTTTCATACATGAGGCCCACAAAGTCTATTATTTAAGATAATGACTATATAATTAAATAAGAATAAAATAAAAGAAAATAAAATAATCTCTGGGGTTATAATTGCACTTGGTTCAGAAGTATTTACAGGTGACTTTAGCAGCGGAGAATATGAGAATATTATGAGCAGCAAGCAGCCATAGATGAAATATGCAGAGCCATCTAGAGTCATAGTTTTAATATGTGCCGCTCAAAAAGCTGTCTGCATATAAATAGATCATCAATCACTGTTTAATTCAATCTTGTTTCTAATTTCCATAATAAAGCATACGAGGACACACATTCAAAAATGCAAATGCCAGACATGTTTGGAGCTTTAGTCTCGAACAGTGACTCCAAGGGCACAAACTTCATTTTCATTGCAGCCTTTGAGCTCTCTAATAAAATAATTAGGAGTAAGAATCAAGGCTCTCATAAAAATTGAAAAGATTCTGAACTTTCAAACCGAGTCTCTGAGACTATATTTCATTCAAGTCTGAATCAAACTGTCTTGCTTTAAAGTGGGAGTCTGGAACTCTAAATGAATTACACATTTTAAGAATTGTATTAAATTGACCTTCTGGCCTAAATCGTTGATATAAAATAAGTCATTTTATGAATTCTACTATTACGGGTAAGTCCCGCCTTCCCTTCTCTTAGCTATTGCTCAAAATCCAACATGCCGTCCAGTTCAACCAATCAAGTGATGCCAAGGGCTGTCAATCATCGCGCTTGTGCTCGTATATAATTTGAATATTAAATATGTAAGGGAACTACTGTCTGGAGTAGTATTTTACACACCTGAATTACAAGCACAGAGTGCTTTGCCAAAGTGCAGTGGTCGCTATTGGTTTGAGAGGTCCGTTATCAAGAAATTATGATCGGTAGAACGTTTTGAAATTACATTCAAATCAATGGAACATTCCACTGAAAGTAAGTAAGTAAGTAATCTTTATTTATATACAGCTTTTCACAGACCAGAGTCACAAAGCAGTTTACAATTGTGGGCATTTGTGATGGGAGTGGGGTCGCCAGTACATGAGGCCCATGCCAGACCTATTGTACATGTTTTTAGTGGTAGGGGAAACCGGAGTACCCGGAGAAAACCTACGCAGACATGGGGAGAACGTACAAACTTGGGTCGTTTTTTTCAAATCATGTACCGCTCTCTCTTTTTCCTGAAAAACTCCAGACTATCACTTTAAAGCCAGGGTACTTAACTAATATTTTATGGCACAACAGAAAGTGTAAAGGTATATAGGAGGATTTTTCAATTTTTTTTGGACATAACCGCCCTCTCCACTTTTTGATAAAGTGTCAGTACTTTTGCCAAGCTGTGTATATTGAGGTGTTGGCGCTGGTCTCAGGCTTTGGGAAGACACTGCTTTGTTCTGATGCTGATAAGGTTCATAGACTCGATCACACGACTGCTTCTGCTCTCAGTGTCTAATCACCATTCTGGATATGACATGGACACACATTGCTTAGTTATCTGTGAAGGAAATGAGCTGAGTGTTTTAATGAAGATAATATTCCAACAGCATCTTACATCATTAACTTCACAGCGGCCGTTCTCGAGTCCCACGCCACACGTTCACTCGGACTTTCTCCATCTCTCCTTTGTGTGCACTTCAGGAACAAGCCGAGCGATGGTTCAAAAGCTTGCTTGTATCCTCGAAAGATCACGGCTTCTTGCATTGTTTTTGTCTTTGCATAATTGTATGTTTTGTACATCTTAAGGCACAGTTCATTTACACAATCCAACTCTTAACAAAACAAGAAAGGAAACATTGAAATCACACAAGGCATTGAAGTCATCATAATCACAGTCTTCCCTCTTTTTTATGAAAAAGAGGGAAGACACACTCCTTCAGTTGTATGCACAGAAGTGATTGTAACCCCTGTCTCTTCTGATTACCTGCCCTGAGCTCCTGTGTATCACCGGTGTCTCGTTAGTCTTATGTATTTAAACCCTGTGTTATTAAACTCGTCTGTCCTGTCAGTGTAATTTCAGTGGCTCTTTGAGTTCTTGTCTTTGTCCCCTGTGTGGTCCCTTTTTTCTATATTCTATTCTTTTGCAGTCCTGTGATTGGGTTCATTTAATTTTGCCACGTGACAACTGGTTTCAATCTGGATTTGAACATTTTCAGAGTTAAAGCCTGTCTCACATTTTCAGCAAGACTTTTCCAGAATTTTGCTGCATAAATCTGAAATGCTGCCTCCCCATGTTTAGTCCTGACTCTGGGCACCAGAGTGGACCAAAATGATTTTGAAAGGAACAAAATGATTGTGGAGTAAAAGTCTTGCAAAATGTGAATCTAGGCCAATCTGAATAGAGCTCTTTGTCTGTCATCAGGATGGATGAAAATAGTAAAAATTGTGAACAGTAAAAATATGAATCAGCCTGCAGTCTCTTATCAATATGGGAGGATGAATTATGCATTGGCTGAAAATCAAATCAAAATGTGTTGTATAGCACTTTCCGTCAGCCCCAAAGGCGCTCAAAGTGTTTCAGAGGCAATCAAACAGTAAAAATATGACATACATTGATTTAAGGAAACTACGCATGAAACAGGAATGTCTTCAGATGTATGCGTCATTTGTTTATTGGCTCTTTAGCTGTAAAGCATTTTGTTGCTATAGAAACCATAAAACAAGTGTCGTCTTTTTCTTCCTCACAGAGATGGAATCTGCAGCTGCTGCGGGGCAGATCTCAGGTTTATTTATTTGATCTATATAAATATGTATTTATCAACCTTTTCCACAGGTGAAATTTGTAATATTGTTAAAAAATCCTTGAGTAAATATGTACGCACATTTATGGACCGTGGTCATCCTGCTCCTGATGGATGTCTTTGATTCTCTGATCTGTCGTTGGTGAATCGAAAACTTTATAAAGTCCTCCAAGACGACTGCTGTTGGGATTTAAAGCTATTTGGGATGCACCGATTGGGAAATTAAGCGTGATTAATTACATTTTGAACTAACAAAATTATGCCATATTTTTCTGTAAATGGTTGTTTTGGAAAAATAAATTACTATATAGTGTACATATGTACTGTATTTGTTTATTCTAACAATCAATCCACAAAAAACGGCATTAACATTATTCACATTTTCTGTAGGAGACAGTATTTTTTCCAAGTTGTATTAAAAGTATTAACCCTTGTATTATGTTAAGGGTCAATTTGACCCATTTCAGTTTTTGTGTTGATCAAAGTACTTGTTATCCTTTCTTTTTCTTGCTGAAATTTGGTGACTTTTCCTCATCTAGGGTCATGAACTGGTGTGTAAAATTTGGACACTTTGATGTGCAGTGGAATGTCTGTGCAGAGTTTGTATACAAAGATGATGTTGGGGGTCATTTTGACCCAGACGCTTTAATGTGGGTAAATAGTTGTTCAGATCCAAAAAAACATGTCTCTTTGACATTGTATTTTGATTGCCTCTGAGACCCAGAGCCAGGTGTGTGAAGAGAGGGAACTTTCTCACACTTGTCCTTGTCACTGTCCTCATGTCATCTCTTTTGCCTAGCGTACGTTGGATAGGCAACTGAATATATCCGTCGCCTTTGAGTTGCTGCCCCGCACACAGCGACAATGTGGCGAAAACGGGCAACAGTAGCAGGCCAGTCTCGAGAATAACAGCGCGTACATCGACAGCAACTGGCCGTTGGCATAAACTGTAGAGAGCGCGCAATACACGCAATACACGCAATACACACATGTTGTTGGAGCGCGCCATGGAGCGCATATATTGGGTGATATCTCTGGATCTGAGGTCAACTCGTTGCCGAAAAGTTTAACACGGGCAACTGACTGAATCCGGAGATCGACTGTTTATCTCCAGTTGTAAGAGCGCTCACATCAACCAATTTCGGCAACTGATCATCTCCATCATCTACTCTCAGTTGCCAAAAGCCGCCTTGCAACTAGTTGTCGCCAGTTACTCTGTCGATGTGCGCTAGGCTTTAGACAAACTCACCAAAAATGAGCTCCAGAAGGATGACATCTGAGGAGGCTTTTTCACAGATTTTTAACTGGGATAATGATGTAGAGGAAGAGATTTCAGAAACAGAGGATTTTTCAGAGACAGAGGACCATGTTATTGTTGAACCAGACTGTCTATTTTCCTACGATAAGGAGGATTCAGAGGACGAATCTTTGGTCAAGGAAGGAGGATGGGAGGAATGAAGTAAGGTAGGAAGGAAAGAAGGGAGAAAGGAAGGAAGGAAGGAAGAGAAAAGAAGGGAATAGAGGAGGATGAACACAGGATGAGAAGAAGGAAGGAGAAAGCATGGCAGGAGGAAAGAAGGAGGGAAGAATTGTCATTTTGACCCAAGAGGAGGACAAGAAGATTAGACTAAATATTTCTTAAATATAGTGTTGGAATTAAAAATGTATTGTATGTCACTTTTCTAAATATTTATATAACCTAAAACTAAGTTGTTATTGGTTTAAACCTGTTTTCTTGACTGTTTTGAGTGCATTTACACAGTACGGGTCAAAATGACCCGCAACATACACAATGTCATTTTTTTTCAA
>OZ035839.1:26788376-26923647 GCA_964034765.1 Knipowitschia caucasica | reverse complement strand
CCTTGCATGTATTTGAATTATGTTTATGGGGTGGGAGTCTACAAGTTTTTACTTCTTTCCCACTCCTTTTCGAGACAAATTGTAAATAAAAATGCATTTGTAGATACATATTGAAATTTTAAATGTACAATATATGGTGAAACTAGAGCTAGATTGTTTATACATTTATGTTTACACATTTGCATGTGTTAGCTTATACTGTATACTATAAGCGCAGTAGGCAACATGCAAAAGGTCATGTAAACTAAGGAATGTATACTTTGTAAATACTTATGAATGTAATATTTCAGTTTGAATAAATTAATGAATCAATCAATCAATGCTAACCTAGTAGTTTTTTCATTTGAAAAACATGAAAACGTAAAAGCTACACCTTATGTGAAAAGTATACCAAGTTTATGTATACCAAGCTTACATCAAAATTCTAAATATTATTACTCAAGTTGAGGTGACATCACTCGTTGGTCAGTAACATTCTCACACACTCCCAGCGTGTACAGTGTACCTTCTTCTCCGTCATATTTATGGGCAACTTCTCTCTACTATTAAGAAGATAAACTCTCGAAGGCCAACGCAATGATTACTGCTAAAACACTAAAACACTGCTGCAAACATTTTGCTCTAAATCAATTTCATGAGTAAATGATATTTTTACTGGCGTTCGTCCAAACAGCACCTCATCTAAAAATGCATGGTCAGATTATCACCTATTTCATTCCATATTTGGCTCCGAGTTCAGCTCAGTACATTTTTCCAGTTCACAGCCCAATGCACTTGACTGGCTGTTTGATGGATGTTAATGTGGTTATGAAAAACTTGGAACGATTTGAATTATGGCAGTTCGATAATTGGTGTTAAAACCAGCACTTACTGTAATTGTTGAATTGATGAGCGAGGTTTGAAGGTGGTAAATTTAGGACTTTCTTGTAGTGGAGTTTTCTGACTGTTAAAGGTATCCAAGAGGATTTTTTACTTCCGGGTGGATCATCAACACTATTGGTCCTCCCAAATGTCAATCATTCTGTTTATACGTCCTTGTCCAATAAGAGCAGAGAGTTTTGTTCAAAAAGTAGAAAGGGCGGTTCTTTCCTAAAATATGGGAAAATCCTCCTTTATACCTTTAAGTCTGGACTCAAAAAAGATTAAATTTTTTGAAATAACAAGAAAATAGGTTTAAAGGTTTAAATCTAATTTGCAGCAACGCTCAGACGTACAACAAACACGTTTGGAATCTCTGTGATTGCACTCTCAGGTGGTTAGAAAAGTGTGTAAAGTGTGTCTGAGGAGTGTTACAGCCTTAACTTATAGCTACTACTTTGGGAATTTCACTTATTACGGGTTATTTTTAGAACTTAATCCATTCAATGAATGCGAGACCACTCTATTCTCACTTTTCTTCATATCATTTGTCATATTTTTATATACCCCCACAAGGGCCGACACACATCACAGAAGACTGGTAAGAATTCGATTGTTCAAAATTATGCTTCATGAACTATTTGAGGCTTTCATTCAATTGTGTTGACACAACATATTGCATCCAAAACAATGCAGTTTTACAAAAAAGTGTTTAATTGAGAAAAAGTCCCATTAAGTGAATTAATAACACAACAAACCATTTATTTCCCCGTAATTAAATTTGCATCATAGTCCAACAACTACCGACTACGCTTTGCATCTTTTATGTAATCGATGTTCCAATGTATGACTATGTTAAACAATAGACAGAAATTGTGACGATAAGGCAAACCTGGATATATGAATTCAAGGTTTTACCAAAGTGAAACGTTTTTAATTGTATTTCATATGAAGAAGAATTGCTATAATTAGATTCAGGACTGCTCCACATCACACACACACGTACACAGACACAGACAGACGGAGACATCACAAAGCAACCTGTCGAAGTGATTTACTCTCCGAACTATATGAAGCGCCTCAAAGAACCGTCAAGTTGTACGGCCGCTACCCGAGGCTTCGAAGATCACCACATACGTCACCAACACACGCCTTGACCCACACAAAAACTCCCCTTGATAACTCGGTTCACGTTTTGAAGACTCGGCACGCCCAGCATATCATTACTCAAAAGCTCTACTTCTCCCAACAAAGTGTCTCCAAGTGCAGCTTAACTGACAATCTGGTTTTCTTTTTTTTTTTACTTCTTTCTTTGAACTCCCACAAACTCACTCTAAAGCCTAGTGTACATCGACAGAGAAACTGGGGACAACTAGTTGCAAGGCGGCTTTTGGCAACTGAGAGGAGATGATGGGAGATGATCGGTTGCTGAAATCGGTCGATGTGAGCGCTCTTACAACTGGAGATAAACTGTCGGTCTCCAGTTTCAGTCAGTTGCCCGTGTTCTACTTTTCGGCAACTAGTTGTCCTCAGTTTCGGAGATATGACCCGATGTGCGCGCTCCATGCGCCGCTCCGACAACGTGTGTGTATTGCGAGCCCGCAACAGTTTATGTCAGAAAACACACTGTAGTTGAGGCCAGTTGCTGTCGATGTACGCGCTGTTATTCCCGAGACTGGTCTGATACTGGGAGTTGCCCGTTTTCATCAGATTGTCGATGTGTGCGGGGCAGCAACTCATATGCGACGGATATAATCAGTTGCCAGTCCGATGTACGCTAGGCTTAACACACACTACATACTCCACAACACAAGCATTTCCCTCGGGCCCAAAAACAGTTAAGTCCGCCACTGCTCTTTATTACACACCATATTATACAGTATAAGGTGAAAATTACCTTATGGTTTGGGTTTGATGGCGAGACACACATATTGGCGGTTGGGTCCTTGGAGAAACCCACTGCACAAACTTTGATGCAAATTCCTCTAAATGTCACAGCGCAATATTTGACAGTGAAAAATTAACAAAATATTGCTCACAAACCAAAACATTGTGGGAAAACATAATTAGTATTCAACCAACTGTTAAATTTAAATGTTTTGGGTTTGATTAGTGCTATTAAAACATCTGTAATGTAATATTTCCGCCAGACAAATGGTATGCAAGTCCATGTATTAGCATTTTAATTGGTTGGTGATTTATTTTTAGGTCTTGTCTGTGTGTGTAAGAACGTTGTATTGGTCTTGTCTTGTCTTTTGCCATTGGTGTTAATGTGGGCGTGTCTGTGTGTGTTATATTGCTGTCATGTGTGGTAGTGTAGGGTTTTGATTCTTTGGTGTTGTTGTAGTGTATTGCAGTATGTATTGAAATGACTTTCATCTTTTTTATCTTATTCTTGTTATGATTTTTTTCGGTGAATAATTGTTTATATATCTTGTGCATGTTTGAAATGATTAAACAAATGAATGAATGTACTGTGTGCAAAAGGAACGCAGACAGTGCAAGGATGTGGTATTTGATTTGGTCGTTTTTTTCAATTCCAGCAGACTCTTTTATGAAGTTGAGAAGTGTAAAGTAGCAATTGTCTTCCAGAGAGCTGAGGTAATTTGGGCAGAGAGTAGAATCCAGGGCTCAGCAGCAGAAGGTCACGCAGAGGGTAATGTGAAAGATGAGCAGTAAAAAGAGGATTTAGAATTCAAAGGAAGACAATTTACTGTATGACGTGTAATACAGTGGCATTTTCACTGGGAAGACATTTTCTGAGCAGGAAACTTAGAGCCGGGCAATTTAACTTTTTCTAAAACAAAATAGTTTTTTTCCGCACAGAAACAGTAGATTGAACAGAAAGACCTTCTTGCTTTGCCTCACAGCAAGAAGGTCATGGGTTTGATACTACCTCGAGGCCTTTATGTGTGGAATTTGCATGTTCTTCCTGTGCCTTTGTAGGTTTTCCCCTACCACTAGAAATATGTAAGATAGAAAATTGCCCACAACAATTGTCAAGCGGCTCTGGTTTGTGAAAGATGCTATATAAATTAAGATTACTTACTTACAACAAGTAGAAAACATGTGGTCTGATTATTCGGGCTGAGAGCTGATTGGCTGAGTGAGGGTGGTCTGCTCTCTGATCTTAAGAGAGGACAGCGGCTAGAAATACATTAATGTAAAAACTATTGAGCAAGCAACCTCTTTAATTCTCACATTGTTGAATGACTCCTATACAGTAAGTAAGTAATCTTATTTACAGTATATAGCGCCTTTCACAGACCAGAGCCACAATAGAATGGGAAGCAAGAGTGCTAACTACTCAGCCACCTACAGTCCAATCCCAGCAAGCAGGTCAAATTCAGACCATTTTTAGTGGCCCCTGGAATACTTTTCAATTACCATTATAACAGTGGCAAATTTGTGTTATATTTCATTTTAAAGCTTATTTTCTCAGGAAAACAACCAGATAAATTTAATCCGTTTTGTCTACATAAAACAATATATTTTGGCCACAACCAGCTCATATTTTTCTAAACTTGGCCCTCGACCAAAATGAGTTTGACCAGCAAAATAAATAAATAAAGCAATCCAAGGCATCTAAACATTAAACAGTGATATCATTCTTTATCTCCAAAATATGGCCAAAAGCATACATTTCAAATCCTCATTCACTAGCGTATTGTTAATTTGATCATTGTTGCTTACCCAAGCCTCACAGAGTCGAAGAGTGAAGTGAATGGTTGGCCAGGACTGCTCCTCACTGAAAGTCGTATTAAAAGTACAGTCTGCGGTGGGATTGTCAGAGTAGATGAGTATTGATTTTCCTCAGGACTGAGGCCATGGGCTTCATTTTGCAGAGCTGATATAAGCAACCATTTCTCAGGATCTGCACTCCTCAAACACACATGAGCAGAGAAGATTAGAAGTGAAGTGATGTCTCAATAGATCATTGTCGAGGGAGATGTTGTGCAGACACGTGAGACAAAGGCTGCGGTTGTTCCCTTAAAACTCTGTGTTAAACAACAATTATAAGGTATTACTTTTAGCCAATAAAAAAACATGAGACTATTTTTTTGTATTGTTTTAGAATCTGAAAATGTATGCTGTCTAAGCCGGGTCTAAGCCCGGCTTAGACCCGGGCTTAGACTCGGGCTGAGACTTGTGCTGAGACTTTGGCTGAGACTCCTGCTATGATTTTTGCTGGGTTAATGGTAAATTGGTCCGAGAATTCCAGAGTTTCCGTCACTTTGACACATCTCAGATATATGTTTATACTGTATATCACACCGATGACTTTACTGCAAAA
This sequence comes from Knipowitschia caucasica, assembly GCA_964034765.1. NCBI lineage: Eukaryota > Metazoa > Chordata > Actinopteri > Gobiiformes > Gobiidae > Knipowitschia > Knipowitschia caucasica. The sequence goes on along the minus strand of OZ035839.1, from coordinate 26,918,495 downwards.
TAAACAGATCCAAGCCCAAAATTCATTTAGAAAAATTCAAATTTATGAGTTTGAGTTTGAGTTTTTGAAGAAATATTGGAGATTGTAATTGTGTACTTATTGTAAGTACTTTTTATTGTAAGGAACAACATATTTGCGCCTGTATTTCTCATATTACCACAGTGCTGGTTTATTTGCCATGAAAAAGAATTTGTATGGTTGTTGTTGCTGTTGTGCATGTGTGTGTGTGTGTGTGTCACCAGTTTCTCAAAAAGATAGTCAGAAGATAAGAAGAAGTCAGAAGATAAGATAAATATATCAGCGTTTCTGAGGTCACATGAGAGCGCCACGAGACAGGAGCCCTAGACAAAGAGGGTGGAGTTATATATTTGTGCCAGAAGTTTGTGATATTATTGGATGGATCTAAATACAACTTTAGGTCTGTCTTTCATGTAACAAAGTCTATTTCAATTTGTCTTCTTTGAATCTAAAATTGTTTTAAAAATACCTAAGAACAAAATACTGTGCCGGATTGAATGTTTAATGATAAATGATAGACAAAAGCTGCATTTTGTCCCAGTGTTATACATTTATTTAAAGTGGCCATTTTATTTTTACTTTGGTTTGAATAAGTTGCACAGAGAGACTGGGAACTATTTCAGTTTCACTCAATTTTTGAACACTGCTGTTGGAGAGGAGATTTAGCCAATAACCCTCAAAACATGAGAAAACAAGAGAGGCCACTCCAAGCAGCACTTGGAGCCAACAGTGGATCTCGCGTATAACTGGAGTTTTGATAGATGTGCGAAAAACTCTGAACATGCTCTCATCCTATTGTTAAGAGAATTGGTCTGACAGAGATGATGCTGTTACAGATAGAGTTCACACTGACAGTGACTGGATTCGAGGACAAGTGAAGAGGCTGAAGAGGTCCAGACTTGTAGGGCGCGTTCATATCTCCACAAATGGAGTGTCAGAAGCATTCGGGAACAACAGATGTTTAGAGACACAATCTACACCCATTTCCTCAAGTGATTCCAGTCTTAACCTGAAGACTATAGTAAATAGGTATAGTCAGGTTTACGCCTGCTTAGTTGGAATTAAACTGGTTCCTTTCTGGAACCAATTTGACTCATAAATTGGACATAGACATAATGAGCTTTTTACATCTATAGAAACCTATGCCTTATATTCAAGCGTGGCCTCTATGTTGACAAAATGTACTTTCTTTTCAAATTGGGCAGTTTATATGCAGTTGAGCTTAGGTACTGTACTTATTACTTAGTTATTTAGTCATTGCAGTAAAGGATTTTTTCTCTGGCCTCCTCATCATGTCTGAATGGTTCTATCCTTCAGTTTGAATGATAATAATCCCTTTATGATTACTTCTTGTACAACTATCCCCTAGAGTCATATTAATACATTGCAAGCACGTAAGAGCTTGACACATAATAATTCCCATCATAACAGGTTATTTTCAGATTAATGTCAACAACACACTGTATATGGAGTTTTCCCCTGAAGCCTTATCTGTACTAATTCCTTTCAATTACAATGTATATAGGACATTCTTAATGAGCAAATCGTCAAACATGACCTCCAGTCTCGCCATGTGATTGGTCCACATAGATCACATGACGCAGTGCAGTGTCTTTGGCAAAGATAGCAATTTTCCAGTGAAGTGACACGAGGCCAAATCACGCTCGGAAAAACATTCTCTCCAGAGGCTGTTTGCTGATGAGATTAAAGCACATGAGCACATATAATGAGCTAGTTTGTGAAAATTAAAAAAGGAAACTATAGCTTCAATTAAATTACTTAAATTACTAATGGAAATTCCAGAAGCTGGGTATTCTATATAATACTATAAAAAGGTGTGTTTAGGGTAACATATAAGCTGTAATTGGCTTGCAGAAAAAACTCTATAACCAAAATGTATGTGTGTGAATGATTTAGGATAAAACAAGGCTGTGCAGGTGATACTCAGAGAATAAGGCCCATATGGAGAGAGGGTTCTGTTCCCGCAGACGGACAGGCTATGGATCCAGGACTGAGGCTGTAGATCCAGGACTGAGGCTGTAGATCCAGGACTGTAGATCTAGGAGAAAAGGATGCAGACCATGAATCCGAGCCAGGGGCAACCAGTCAAACAATATGCACACAAATATTTAATAAAATAGACTTTAACTATCGAACTAAACTATCACATATAAAGAATACCACATTATTTACACCTCATATTTCTGTAATAATAATGTAATAAAACATTTTCCCTCCTCAGCTCCAGCTTCAATCTGCAAGTCCAAAGACGCATGGCAAATACATTTTTCACTTCTCAAAATCATGATTGGCAACTGGGCAAAATCACACAGAGACGTGTTACATGTTACTTTAGAAAGTGCTTGAGTCGACTTGTCAGTGTGCACAAATGAGCTATGAGCCTGAGATACTTTTGGAATGATATTTAACCCAGTTCTTGTGGTGGTGGCGACCAGGGAGGAGCAGATAATAGTGCAGCACATACATTTTAATGGCTTTGACAGCGAGGGATCACAGCGTATTAATCCATAGCTTTGTCGAACCACACTGCACTAATGTAGCTCTTTACCAAGCTATTATAACCCAGCCTGACTGCGACAAATGGGAAATAAATGGCGTGGAGATGGCGGCTATATTCAGTCATGTGTTACAGTTGTTCCCCTCAAGGGCTTTGGAGGACTGTGAGCACTTCTGACCTATTTTAAGCTTATGAAAAAGTTGCTTATTCTTCCTATAGTAATAGTAAAATGTGCAGGTCTGTGTTTACTACACTTTGAGGTTTGCTTACTGTATATCAATGAGACAAATCAATCCAATGTACTATTGTGTATCCCTAAATAATGACATTCTCATAGAACTTTACAAAGTTGTCGATTCACAAACAACAGATCAGATAATATGTAATTAAAAGTATGAACACAGAAAAATCCATAATCATAACCCTTGACTCTTGAATCTGGAGAGCAGCTTGAAATGCCACAGACTGATCCACCCTCCACTGTGTGAAGGGGCGGTTCTGCAGGTCTTTCTTTCCTACAGCCGTCAGATTGTACAATTTACATATAAGACTGATGTCAGAATGTGCAATGTGTTTTTCGTTTTCAAAAGCACGCTCATGTCGCTCTGACCGTCCAATTCTGTGTTTGGTGTGTTAACAGCCGAACAACTTTCTCACTGATCTGAAAAGCGTGCGGGCAAAACTTGGCTAAAATAGTTTACCATACTAGCAGTCTATGACTACTTTCAATCTGTTGGCTTGGCATTTGTTCATTGTTCAGCTCGGAACCTGGTCTGGGTCACTTTTAGACCATTTGCTGTGAGAAGGTGCCTAGGTACGTGCGACGCTCTTTGTCTCAGTTGAGACTTCTCAGGATTAATGCTTAATGATCTTGGCTTGCATCATTCAAAAACTGCCTCAATTTAGTGTTGTGATATCCGGCCCGCGGCTCCTGGCTCTCACCTGTGGTGAGTACGTATCGCTACGATGTAGTACCCGGGAGTTCCATCCAGCGCTTGGGTCGTTTCATTTGGAAAATCTCGGGTGCTCACGTACACCCATGGGCATTGAGCCACCTGTAGCGCCCAAAACTGGAGTTAGGAACAGTAGTGATAAAGCTTGACTCCTCTGCTGTTGTCACATGCCAAAATCCACTTTTACCATCACACACCGTGAACACTTTAGCTTGGGGACTGTCCGGGAGTAGATCCTCTATTGTCGGCTCATGGGAGTGAACTACGCTGAGCGCCTTGTTTAAGGGTTTTGGATCAATGCACATTTAGGTTTCCGTTCTGCTGTTGCACTACCACCATGCTGCTGATCCAATCAGTGCTTACAGTCGATGGTGTGATAATACCTCTACGCTCAAGATCCTGCAGCCTCCTTCTTCCGAGGTTTTCATCCTGCCCTGGAAAACGCGTCTTTTGGAAGTTTGCACTGGTTTCACACTTGTGTCCACATCCTTTTTGTATTCTCCTTTCGAGAAGCTGTCTCTGTGAAACACCTCTTTAATAGTCTTTTTAATCTGTCCCCGCGACTTGCTCATTTGTGTGTCTCTGCAGTCACAATACTGTCAATAGCCCATATGTTTTCATAGTGCTCCTTAAATTTGTTTTTGTAAAGGAAATATGTTTTACATCAGCCAATTATTGCTGAGAGGTTTTCTCATCCTCCCTTCTCTCATGACAACGCGCACGAGTCCTATCACAAAGTAAAAAGAGACGTTTATTGTGCGTCATGAGTAACGCGCAGTAACGGGATGTCGGAAATGATAACGGCGTTATAGTTACAGTCCAAGTAATTAGTTAGATTACTCGTTACTGAAAAAAGTAACGGCGTTAGTAAAATAAATAAATAATTGATTAGCTGTGAATTGGGTGCAGCTCTGACTGCCCCCCAACCCAGAAATGGATTTAGAGGAAGAAAATGGATGGATGGATGGAAGTTCCAACTTCCATCCATCCTAAAATCACTTGTGGGGAGATTAAAGACAAATTCACACTTTATAAAGACATACAAACTTTGATCTTGCTGCCGGGCTAAAAGAACAAGAACAAAGTTAGTTGTGACTACAGCTTCATACTTCATGAACTGAACACACGATCATAGCCACAAACCAAACCACAGCGCTAGGATTGGATGAGAATCAGGTCAAAATAAGCAACGAAAGGGAAAATATATAGAAACATGGACAGACACCCAGTTCCATCTCGCTTCTTTAAAGAGGTCTGGACAACTGTTGGACCTTTTGTCTAAGAGATAATAAATAGGAGTATGTGTTCTGGGGTTGTCCCTTCCTTTTGTAAATCTGAGTATCAGGGGGACCGCCCTGGACTGGTTTGGGTCATACCTGTCAGGGCGGTCCTTTGCTGTCAGGCTGGAGGCCTCCACCTCCACCGCTGCCCCTTTGCACTGTGGAGTTCCCCAGGCCTCAATTCTTGGCTCTTTGCTTTTTGCAAACTTACTTAGTGACATTTTTAAAAAACATGGCATGTCTTATCATTTTTATGCTGATGATTGTCAGATTTACATGCCATTGAAAAAATATGATCACAACCCCCTGACACCCCTACTCAGCTGTCTAAGTGATGTCAAGGATTGGTTGGCCCAGAACTTTCTAAAACTAAATGAAAGTAAGAAGGAGGTTATTTTATTTGGCCCTGGCGCCCCCCTCATTGACTTGGGGCCCTTAAAAGACCATGTGCGCCCCACAGTCACCACCCTTAGCATCATCTTAGACAGTGATTTTAAACTTGATAAGCCGATTAATCAGGTTCTAAAATCAAGCTTTTATCATTTGCAACTTTGATCTAAGGTTAAACCTTTTTATTTTGTAATCTTTTTGAGCAGGTTATGCACGCTTTTATTTCTTCTTTTGCAATGCGGGCATCCCCCAAAACGCACTTTCCCGTCTGCAGTTGGTCCAAAACTCAGCGGCACGACTTCGCAAACACATCACACCAATTCTGGCATCGTTGCACTGGCTTCCTGTTCATTTTAGAATCAATTCTAAGATTTTGTTGTTTGTTTTTAAAGCATTGAATGGACTGGCCCCTCCTTACATCTCGGACCTCATCCAAATTTACCATCCGCCCCGCGCGCTGAGGTCCAAGGGCCAGCTCCAGCTCGTGGTACCGAGGACGAGACTTAAAACCCGGGGGGATAGGACCTTCTCTGCGGCTGGACCAAAGCTGGTGAACCCTCTGCCCCCCCCATATCCAAACTGCTCCTTCTGTGAAGTGTTTTAAGTCTCGTCTTAAGACCCATTTATAAGCTCTGGCTTTTAACACTGCGTGAGTTGTATGGTCCTTTTATTTTCCTTTTACTTTATTTCATTTAATCTTTTTGTTATTTTTATATTTATACATATATGCACACACGGTTTTTTATATTTGATTTTTTATTATTTTACTGTTTTACCATATGGATTTGTTTTATTTAGTATTTTATTGTGCAGCACGTTGGAAACTGTGTTTATGAAATGTGCTATATAAATAAAGTGGATTGGATTGGATTGAAGAGGAACTGTCTATCATAAGAAGAAAAAAGGAATGGCTTGAAATGCGGATAATTGATAGGCTGACTCTCGCCAGACCCATGTAGTTCGCTGCACTTCACACATGAGTCTGGTACTGAGCCATAGTGGTTGGATTTCAGAAGGCAGGGCCTTGAAGCACACGGCTCCCATAGGTTGCCAAATCCCAGCAAGATTTTCCAACCCAAAATCCGCGAGAATACCGACACAAAAAAAAACACTCAAAATTATTTTTTGGCTAAAAACGTAATTTAATCAACTTGGGCTATCACGATTCTGTTTATTGTCTTTCTGTTTATTTAATACCTACAAGTCTCTTGGAAAAAAATATGCGGGAACCACCAAACCTGGCAACCCTGCTGCATAGTGTGTAAACAGGAACACTGAACCAGTGCTTCAACCAAACTTTACAGGAACATTTGACTCTTAAAACACACATATATCAACATAGAACCATCAACATCTCGCCTCAAATTGCATTAAAAGTGACATCAGTGTCTTAATTTGATCGTATTTACTCTTTTAAAAAGATTCGCTGACTTTACATCCGCCATCTTGGATTCCTCTCGCAGCTGCATGAGAGAAGCTTGAGAAGGCAGTGCAAACCCCACGTAACACCAGCAATCCTGATTGGTCGATTAAAAAATAATCTGGGGAAGGCGTTTGCTATGGCGTCGATACCAGACCCATGTGGTTAAGCCAAACGCCTCTGGTGGAGCATGGTGAAACTACAAGGCTAGATAATTGAAGCCAAGACAAAGCAATCTCTATTGAAGTCCACCAGAGGGAGCAACAGAAGTGATTAACACAAAGAAAATGTGAGATCAAGAGTCACTGGGCCTCATGTATGAAAGTTGCGTAGAAAAGGGTGTATATTTTGGGTGTATATTCCATTTACGCAAGATCCGACGTGGCATTTATGAACGTGTGAGATACGCACAGATCTGAGCGTACGCACCTGCGGCTGTTGATAAATGCCGCGCTCAAAACCAGCGTATTTATGAAAGTCACGCCTAGAAATATTCAGAAACTGCCTGTTCCACGCCCTGTTTTTGCGAGAGGTCAGCAGGAAGTCCGCTAAGAAGGCAATTTGGAAGCCTCAAAAAACACACACTTCTGAGATTATTCACGTTTAAAAAAATATATATATACACTCGATTATACAGTATATACGCGTTTTTCCCTAGTGTCTTCTCTAGACCCACTGCAGCACTCATCTCTCCTGAAATTTAGAAGTAAATAAATAAATAATGAATGAATGAATGAATGAACCAGTTCCCACATGCGCGTTGCATCCTATCTCTGCTGCGGAGAACAGGGCAGTGGATGAGCAGTTTTGAGCAAGATCAATTGCGTTTATGGGGCTTTATGCACAAAACTAAGGAAAACCCACATTGCTTTGCCAGAGGTGAATGAGGCAAAACATATGCGTAATTACGTATACGGCGCAGGGTCTGCTTAGTGAGTAAACGACTAAGGAAAAATAACTTCACGGAGCAGGAGATTGAGACCATTATGAACGAAGTGGGAAAAAGAATAAAGTCTTACTATTTGGAATTCTCAAAAGTGGCATCAAGGGGCTCAAAAAACAATATATGGAAAGAAATGACAGGATCTGTAAACAGCGTGGGGCCTGCAACACGCACTCCTGAAGAGGTGAGTTTATTCATGTTCGAAGAAAAATACGCTATATTATATCAAACAGTTGATATATTGGGCCAATAGTAAGAATTCATTAATTTATGCTACAAGTGAAAAAAAAGGGAGCAACCTTAAAACTGTAACAAAAAGGCGTTTAGCGCAGCCTAAAGAAGAAGTGCTCAGCAGCCCAGGGGGAGGACCGCCAGACCAAAGCATCCAAAAGAAAATATAAAGAAAAAAATTATCTTCAAATGATGTATGTGATTATTATTTTAAAATTGTTGAATGAGAGCCTGTCTGAGCTGTACAGGCCAAAGGCGGTGCTGGCCATGGTCTCTCATCCATGGGCTGCTCCACCAGTGGCACACTGTGGTCCTGTGCCTGTTGTGGAGAACCGAGCCAGGACCATGTGGCACACTTGTACCGGGAGGTACCAGAGCGTACCCCCTACATGTCCCAGAGCCTGATCAGACCCGCGCAGCGCTCCACGGTGGCGCGCGTCTTTGCTTGGACCCGCATGAACCAAAGCCATTACGCACTGATTGTAGGTGCATATAACAATCCACACATTTGTGGGAGACTAAGTTTGACATCTTGCACGTTATTTAATAACACAAACTAGCCCTAACATAACATCGTAAAATTGCATATTTGTAATGTGAGAGGTGTGCCTATAATCTTGTCAGAGTGGGAATATGTTTATTTTTGTCCATATCTTGCATTTCCTGCGTGTTTTGGCGTGTTGTAATGAAGGTTGAAATGAGCGTACACATTTACACCACCTCCAGACCTGGTGTATATTCTGTGCGTATCGTACGCTCACGTCCAGATTGATAAATGCGGAAAAGTGTAAATATTTTGCGTACGCATCATTTACTCCCTGATTTGGCCGTACACAAGTTTCATACGAGGCCCAATGTATCTATGATCAACATGTTGTCACCTCAGACTATTCTGGACTTCTCACTGAATGGAGATTCAAGGGCCGGTACAGACAAAAATCTCCATTTCCAAGACTACAACAAACTGACCTCATGCCTACAGGTGAAGAAACGAACTCCAAATTGTCTTCAGAGGAACCCAACAGTGAAGGCACAGGACCAGAAGCTGTCAAAACCCTATTGGTACAGGGTTCAGGAGGCACTCTGAGGACTGAAGGACAGGGTTGGACAGGCCACCCTGATTGCACTCCAGTAGTGGATGTAGATGGAGGACACTCAAAGCTTCTGAGATACAAGGTCCAAAAGGAAGAGGTGGAAAATCTGATGGTTTAATAATCACTTGGACTCGAGCTCTATTTCTGATGGATTTGTCTAAATGCAATGGTGTTAAAAAATATGTATATATAAAAAAGTGTAAAATTTGAAAGGTCAGTAGATTATTGAAACTGTACTGTACATTGTGAATAATATACTGTATTTTTGTATATGGTTTCTTGCTATAATGGTAATTGTTTTGGCCCCTGCTGCAAACAATTAAAGGGCCGGTGTGTAGCCGCCATATACACCCCCTACCACTATGTGGCAGGGTTGTCTAAATTTGCTGAATACCTCCCACTATTTAAGACTGCTGATTAGTGGAAACATGTGTTGCAAAGTGTGGAGGTAAGGTCTTTTGACCGTGTATTTATTGGAATGTTTGGCAAATAAAGAACCTTTTTGTCATTCATAATAGTGGATTGGACTACTTTTATCAGGAACACGCGTCAGGAAAACCATACACACTTTTGTAACCACAGTGGCTCAGGTACAGGACCTTGGGCCACCACACTTGGCCTGCACAGATGTTTTTGGATGAGGGAGCTGATGGTCAGCTCCGATTTGAGATCCTGGGTGATGGTGGTGCCCAGGGACAAAAGTCCATCAGGGAGGGCGGGGGTGGGGGAAATCGTGCTCTTCCCGAAGTCAACAATCATCTCCACTGTCTTCTGGGAGTTCAGCTCCAGGTTGTTACCACGGCACCAAGACACCAGCCAGTCCACCTCCCTCCTCTAGGCGGACTCATCGTTGCCGGAGATGAGACCAAAGAGGGTGGTGTCGTCTGCGAACTTGATCAGCTTTACAGAGTCGTGGCTGGAGGTGCAGTGGTTGGTGTACAGGGAGAAAAGCAAGGAATAAAGAACACAGCCCTGTAGAGTTACAGTGTTTATAATCATTGAGTCCAAGACATTCTTCCCCAAACGCACACGCTGCTTCCTGTCTGTCAGGAAGTCAGTGATCCATCTACAGGTGGAGTCGGGCAGGTTGAGCTGGGAGCGCTTGTCCTGGATTAGGGATGGCAGGACAGTGTTGAAGGCAAAGCTGAAGTCCACGAACAGGACCCTGACCCTCCTACACTCCTGCACCTGAGCTCAACAGCAATCCACCTCAGCTGCTCAGTAACACACCTGTGCTCATCAATTCATGGCTGCAATTAAACAGAGCCTCTCAGCTCTCTGCAGCTCAAGTTGCCGTTCGAGCAGCAATAGCTTCCTATCACTGCCTTTTCAGTGGAGTATTGTGCATGTCTTCAGCTCAGCTTCTTCGCCACCAGGGTCTAGGCCCCGGGGGGTTGCAAGCTCATAATTTCTATTAAACTCCCTTCTGCATACGTCATGCAGTATTCCCGCCAGGGTCTAATTGCCAAAGCTATAAATATAATAAATATAATAGTACTCAATCTAAGTCTGCTGGTGTTTTTTCATGCATCTTGACAATAAACATTCTAGTGCAATCTTTGTTGAGTCTTTCCAGATTGAATTGACCTTATGTGACGTAAGTAGGTACGGTCAAAATCCATCCATTTGTCAAATGTATGTAATTAACCTACAAATAATTCTGAGTCCTGCCAAAGTACAGAGAGTTGTTCACGATCCAAGAAAGAGAAGGGAACAAAACACAAGGCGGTATTGCCCATAGCGCTTCTCCATCCTCTTCTGACCTGTGCAATAAGACGGCACTTCTATTCTGCCAGAGAAACTCTATAGAACACCAAGAGCTCCTGCCAAACCTCAATGTACTCCTGCACCCACTTAATGCACACAGCGACAGTATGTACGAGAAACCTCCAGGGAGCAGTAGCAGCAGACAGAGGGCTAGATGAATGTGGCTTTGTATGCAGCCAAAAGTTTATTTCAAAGTTAGTTTTCAGTTGTAGTTGTGGGTTGTATTTCATTAGATGCAAATTTGCTTAAAAAGTAAGAGAAAAAAGTCCCTTATTGATTTTCCTGAAATGTCTATTATTCCAATGTATTTTCGCATAATCCTAAATGACACTAATCCTCTCAGAAGACTATACAAAGCTATCAATTCTCCAACGACAGATCAGAGAGTCAAACATGTTTTAAAATAAAGTAATACCTCATATGGAGCCATTGGTTCATAGGGAGTCCAGAAATACTGTAGTAATAAATGTTCCGAATCTTCACTGTCCTTAGACCCTCCTGCATCGGCATGGAACAACGACAAAAAACAGTGGGAAAAAAAGTCAAAAATCTAGGAACAAAGAAATAAGGTCAGCATTGAAGGAGGGACTCAGGCCAGTGTCATATTTGTGCAGCAACTTATTTATATCATAAATGTGTCTTCTCTCAGCGTAACCTGCACTTTGTCTGCAGCTGGGCAAAGGGATCTTCATTGTGAGCAGTTTTGTGGCTCAGTAGAGCTCAGGATTGTCGTCACACCCCAACCACCACCCATCACCAGCTTTTTCAAATTACAAGTCAGATGAATAGTAAACCAATTGAGACTCTAACAACTCCTTCATTGGGCTTCACTAAAGTTTTTTGATATTTTTTTGGACTGACCTCCTGCAGGGGCCCAGAGTCTGGAGATGTATTCATTTTATTTTCTTGGAAATGTGAGACAGGCTTCTATTCTGGCAATGTTTACAATTATTATGTTCAAGATAGAGATTTTTTACTTGTTCTTTGATGCTAGAGTTAGAGATTTTGTTTTATTTTAATTTGTATAGCTATTTTTCACTTATCTTGTGCTGTGTGCTCCTCATTCCTAATGTTCTTTAACTTGTGATGCAACACTGAAATTTCCCAACTGTGGGACGAATAAAGGATCTCTTTATCTCTTTATCTTAATGTTCACATCCAGGTTTATTGACCTGATTGCTTTGATTGATGTAACATGGTATAAATATGATTAAAGCCAACTCCCAAATCCAAGTTTCCTACCCTTATCTGTCTATACAACAATCTACAATTTCAAACAAGTGCAGTATTTTCAGAGGGCAGGTCATTTGGGGATACTAGCACACCCATCCATCCATCCATCCATTTTCTACCCTTTAATCCATTTCTGGGTCAGGGGGGTGGCAGTCAGAGATGCCAACCAAGTCTCATAGCACCAGCCCCTCACTGACCCTCTGCAGGTGGTGAGTCCACAGGAGGACGGCTGCTCTCTGACTGTAAGCATAGCCTTGATCTTTCAGTGGGGGCTTTGGGCAAAGTGGGGTTAAGTGTCTTGCCCAAGGACACATCGACAGCAGTCATCAGTGGGAGTCGGTGGAGAAGGTGTAGAGGTGGGAATTGAACCCACGACCTTCTGGCCTTAAGGCCAATGCTCTACCAACTGAGCTACTGTCGCCCCACATACTAGCACACATATACCATTATAGTAGTGTTCGTAAGAACTACTGTGATTTTCAATCAGCGTGATTGAGAGCCATAGTAATGGTGCGTTCAGACCAAACGCGATTTCTGCGGCCAAATCGCGTCTATCGCGCGGCTTGAGCCGCTTGTGACAAATTGTGGCAGCCGCTGTCACAGAGAAACTTGGCCGCGCGGCCAGGACACTAGAGGGCAGCCGCTGTCACAGAGCGTTGAGAGCGTCTAGGGGCGGGGCTTGTCTCTTTTGCCTGTAGCTTCCCAAAATGGATGTCAGCGAAGGAGTTGCTTTATCTGATAAATAAAGCCAGACACGTCGTCAAAGGGCGAATCGACGACGTGTCTGGATTCATCAGATAGTCCGTAGACGGTTGGAGTTTGGTGAGTTTCACCATTTGCTCCGGGAGCTGCGCTCGGATGAGGGTCGCTTTCAGCGGTACTTTCGTCTCTCCCTGGCCCAGTTTGACGACCTACTGACCCGCATTGGCGCTAGGATCTCCTACCAGGACACCAACTACAGGCGCTCTATTCCAGCTGAAGAGCGCCTGTCCATCTGTCTGTGGTTAGTGTTTTTTACCCCATTCGGAATTCCAAAATACTTACAAAGTGTGTCATTTTTCAATCACAATCCACAATGTAATTGCTCAGAAAACAGTATTATGCAACAATATGGTGTCTATGATTACTCTCTATGATGTTTACTGTCTACTAGTTTAACGTATTTTATGCTACACAAGTTTTGTCACGTGATTTTTATGAATGTAATTGTGATAAATATGTTCATATCATTTTGTAATTGCAGGTTTCTTGCCACTGGGGACTCCTACAGGACCATTGCGGGGAGCTTCAGAGCGGGCATATCCACCGTCTCCATGCTCATCCCAGATGTGGTGGCAGCCATCTGGGACTGCCTCGTGGAGGAGTTCATGGCTGTGCCTGGAGCAGAGGAGTGGAGGTCCGATGGAACTTCCCTCTGTGCTGTGGGGCCATTGATGGGAAGCATGTGGCTGTGAAGGCACCCCCCAACTCTGGGTCCATGTTTTTTAATTATAAGGGGCACCATTCCCTTGTGCTCCTGGCTGTAGTGGATGCCCAGTACAGGTTCAGGGTGATTGATGTGGGAGGGTACGGCAGATCCAGCGATGGAGGCATCGTGTCCAACTCTGCCTTTGGTGAGGCTCTGCGCGAGGGCACACTCGACCTGCCTCCTGACCAGTGCATACCTGGAGCTGACCACAGAGGACCCCAGCCCCATGTGTTCGTGGCAGATGAGGCCTTTTCACTGCGCTGCAATTTAATGCGCCCTGCCCATCTCCAGGATGAGGATGAGGATGGCTGGAGATGGGCAGGTTCCTGCACCGAGGGGAGCTGCTGCCGGTGAAGAACCACTTCCAGGCGTGCAGCGGATGGCCGCCTGGAAGCCAGCAGTGGACATAAGGAAAGTGTTCATGGCCCACTTCAGTGAGGAGGGAGCACTGCCGTGGCAGCCCACAGAGTAGTCATGTCCACCACAAGACTGACCCACATCTGGCCATAGTCCAAACCCATATTGATTTGCACTATTCTATTCACCTGTATACCTTCTGTTTCTAGGTAATGACTGCCAGACTCCACTGCGACTCCACTCCAACTTCAGGTTAATCATATGCACATTCAAGCTTTTCCATAATTACAAGGTTGTTAAAACAGTAAAAGGTGAAATGAATAAAAAATACTGTCAACTACTGTATCGCTCTTTAAGTGTTTGTTATTCCATCTTCTATAAAACCCAGTCAGCTCTTATAAAAGTAAATGTACAAATATAGAATAGCATTTTCTGTCAATATTATATGAAAGGTAGTAATGGTTGGCTTGAAGTAGAACACATGAGGTTTGAAAAATATTTTCTTTATAAAAAAAGGAACAAACAATGAAAAATAAATGAAATGTACATATAAACAAATGAAAAGGAGCTTGCTTGGAGGAGGTGCGGTGGAAGAGGAAAGGGACACATGTCTGTTTCCTCCCCTGCAAAAGGTGTCACCTTAGGTAAAAAAAACTGTACTGGCCAATGGTTCCAAATTAAGCAGAATGGTGCTGCTTTCATATAAAAGTTGGTACATTTTGAATTTCACAAATTCTTTTGACTCTGGTGCCACCCTTTGCAGGAGAGGAAAGAGAGAGAGCAGGAACTGATGTTCTTCTGAGTAGTCGGGCGGTCCGGCTGCTTTGGTCCGTAGAGTCTCCAGCAGCTCCCGCTCCCACTCTGAAGGCCCACCAAGGAAGAGGGCTCGGAAGAGGCCCACGTCCGTAGAGCCGCCAACAAAGAACACAGGGCAATCACAGTGTTAAAAAGTGGAACATGTATTTCAAAAAAGCAAAATGAAGAGAGCAAATAATATCTGTATTAAAGCCAGAGTGTGTAGACATAGTTAAACACATGTAAAACACTTTTAAGTTGTGTGTTTGTTACAATTAACTTGAACATTGCAGTTATCAATGAAATTACTCACACATGCACAAATTTCGACAGTTACAAACTAATATCTCTGAAGTGTATTTCGCAATGAAATTTGAAATTGGCTGTAAAAAAGTAATACTCTATTGTCTGCATTAAACAGGATAGCTGCCATCTTGTGGCAACCATTGCATGTATTTGTTCAGTACTTTTATAGCATAAGGTATTTCAGTAGTATGTTTTTATCAAAGAAAGAGGGAAGATGTGTTGTATCAGACCAAAGCTTCTTTCCACCTGTAGTGCCTTGACATCTTGTCGTTTCTCTGTAAATTTGTCGTCTACACTGATGTAACAGCCCTTGGGTAATTTTGGCATATTATGCAGTAACATTTTGTTTATATGAACAGTCCTGTAATAAGAATAAAAATAAAACAATGATTAAAAAAAGCCACACCTGTAGGTGCAGAAGCAGGGGAAGGTCCAGCCCTCACAGAAGAAGAACTGGCTGAGGAAGCAGCAGCAGCAGCAGCAGCAGGCAGCTCAGGCCAAGATGTCTCACCTTGTGTGGTGGTGGCAGTATCTGCGCCAGAAGAAAACAAGAAATACAATTATTTCATATCATGTGTACATTGCGCTTATGACATTTATATGTACATAATAATGTACATTATTATGTACATTTAAATGATTTGTTCATATAAAAGGGAAAAGTGAAATTTAACACAACACATGATCAAGATCTATCCTGGTTTGAAAATAGCCAATGCCTATTTTCACCTGGCCATGATGTTAAGAAAGCATTAAAAGAAATGCATACACAGAAAGCAATATAAATGTAAAAGTCAGCAAAATGTGGGTAATAGAAAGGAAAGAAATGTATTTTTTCCAACTGTTCGAGGTCTCCGTTTGCTGCATGACACCGACCTTCAGCACCTCATATGTGTCCCTCAGATTCTTCCACCGCTTTTTGCAAACTTCCACTGAATAAACACATCAACTCGTAAGCAGGAAAGTAGTAGTTTTTTTCGCGGGGAAATATTTACAACATTAAAAAGTTAAAATAACTTACCCGAGACACCAACCACCTCGCTAACCCTCCTCCAAGCAAGCTCCTTTTTATTTCGGTCCCGGTAGCTGTGGTCCGCAGTGTTATATAGCTCAGAATGAGCACCGACCTGAGCAATTGACGTGTCCTCCATAGCTGTCATCTACCAGTGTTTTTCCGGTAGTGAAATGCGTCACTACGTCACTGGAGGAGAAAGCTCCTGATTGGTCGGCACACGCGAATTCTCCCAAAAAGTTCAACATTGTTCAACTCTAGCGGCGGCCGCGTTGGAGGCACGAATCGCGCGAAACGCGCGTCAAAACGCTTGACATCTCAAAACACGCCGCGCGAATCGCGCCGCGTGATCTCTCGTCGCTCCTTGGCGCGCGTCCCCCATGTTGTGTCAATGTAGACCCGCCGCTTTGGCCGCAGAAATCGCGTTTGGTCTGAACGCACCATAACCGTCTCGTCCTCTTGAACATCAGTATACATTCAATCAAGTCTGTCTTAGTTTACTTTGGCAAGTGTCAACGCTGCTCCAGAGAGAGACCAAAGAGAGAGAGATCAGAGAGAAACAGACCAGAGAGGAGTAGGACTGAGGGCTATGGGAAGACCGCTGTGGTCCTCTAAACTAATCACTGTGTTGCACACAAGCTACAAAGGATTTCTTCTGACTTTAAATAAATATTTGCGGTTTTATGATGTTGTTGGAGCTGCCCAGAAAAAATCTGCAAAACAGCAAAAGCCGAGCCACTTTATAGTGAGGGAAAATATATGGCAAGTGAAATAAATTATCCGAAAGAACCTTCATGAATGTCCCTGGTATCTACAGTATGCACACATTACTCCCCATTCTCAAACCAAATCCTGTATTTATTTCATAGTGCAACAATAACTAACATCTCCCAAACTTTTGACCTAGCTTTTGACACTCTCAAAGCACTCAGAAGCATCTTTCTTGCCCAAACCGTGTGAGGGCTTGTTTTTTTTCTGCTACTGCTACTTTGGATTGGAGGTGTCTATTTATACAACCCCCCTGCGGCGACCCATCCAGCTTACCTTGTGTCTGTCCATCTCTCCTCAGTGAGACGTCAGCCGCTGTTACCTGGGCTCCTTCCCGATAACGTTCCCAATTGATCTCATTATAAAAGACGCAAGCACGGAAATAGCTGTGCCTCCAAAGAGTGAAATGTTACAATCATTTCCATCAAATACCTTTAAAGCAGTCAGCTACGCTTCCCTGGAGTTTCACCACACTCTTCACACTTGTCAGAAATTACACTATCAGATTTGGAAAGAAATATGTGGCGCCTTAGGGGTATTGCGAACAAATATTAGAAATGGGCCATAAGGGATCATCGCAAAAGCCTCTGTCAGGAACAAGCGGAGATAATGTCGTCATGTCCTAAATGTACAATGTGTTGAATGCAAGAAGCAGCAAACATTACTGAATAATCAACAGTGAGAATTTCATTTGTCAATGTTGTGACTGAAGTCTTTCAAAATAATGACACTTTTCATGGTGTGAATTGAAGTGGGAAGCTGTATGCGGTCGAATTTCTGTCAGGTATGACTCAGTGGGTAGATGGTTTTGTTTTTGTGGGGGGTGAAGACACAGTCAGATACTAGCATTTGCAGTATAACAACTTATTGAAATATCAGTGCAAAAACACCCAGTACAAGCATGGTAAAAGCATTTGAGGACCAGTTGAACATCCCTGGTCTATGCCCTTAAAACGTCCTGTGATCTTTGAGAATCTATTTTTTCCGGTTCTTAAGTTAAGGACGAGGGGACTGAGTTCAATGGCTCTGGCCTGGTCTGTGTGAACGCTTGCTATGAAGAATGCTTGTGATTCAGAATGCGTTGGCTTTTAAGAAATAAAACTGATGAGAAATAAATGTAGTATAGATCCAATACGTCCAGCATTTTCGTCTGCAGTGAGTTTGTAAAAGTGTCGCCTTGTGCCACACATGCGGCATAACACTCCACCTCTCTTCACCTTGTGTGATCGCAGCCCGAGCCGAGGCCCTGACCCAGTGCTCCGCGAACAGAGCAATCATCCCCTGTTACCATCCAATCACCCAGACTCCAGACGCAGACATGTCTCATACCACATCTGCTACAGCTTCAATCTCACCCCCCAACCTGCTGTCTGCCACCTCATAACCCTATTTATTTACTCTACACCCATCTCAAATGGAAATGCTCTTGATCTATCTCTCTCTGCATTTGAGATGAAAAGCAGCTGCTGAAGTTTTTTTTGGCGTATTTTGTGTATGTATTATGCAAAGATTTCTGGTGGTGTTGACGCTCCAGGTGCAAACAACATGGTAATCTGCCGCAGTATTATCTAAGTGATAAGTGAACTGGATGTGAGGTATTGTGGAAAGAGCACCCACTCTCACAGCCTCCAGGTCTGCAGGGACCAGGAGACCAGTTTGATTATGTAGAAGTGAGTGGTGTGCAGCAATGACAAGCAGGAACCATATACAATGTTCATTATTGTATTCGTCGTTGGTCTAATTGGTTCAGTTTGAGACTCTTCGAGTGGAAACTTACTATGTGTGACCAGTTGTAGATCTGAAGATATTGACCCGAGCCTGACTTCATCCATAGTTCCATTTCTTGGGGTTTGAAAGTTAGGTTCCCCAGCTTTAAACTTAAAACGCAAGTTCCAAAAAATGCCTTTTCGTTTTGTCATAAAACAAAATAAGTAAAAATAAAAAACTAGATGAGCGATGTGAACTGATGCCGACACAAAATATCATAAGGACATAAGATTATTTTTTTAGCGGTAGGGGAAACCGATGCACCAGGAGGAAACCTACGCAGACACGGGGAGAACATGCAAACTCCGATCGGGATTCGAACCCAGAAACGTCTTGCTGAGAGACGAGAGTGCTATCCACTCAGCCACCATGCCGCCACCGTTTGTTATATTATAAACGATATAAGCAGCCTGACCCCCACCCCCCACATACACATTCTCGTCTCTATCAGATGTGGAGCAGGCTCTTCGGCCTGGGCGCCTCACTCTGCTCTAATTGGACTGTGGACAGCCCATTAGCCAGTTAGCACTCCCATCTGGTAAAGGTCATCCCTGGAGCAGACTCCGGAGGTTCGGCGGCTGCACACGCACCTAAGAAGTCTGAAACCTCCACGGACCATTTGATGGAACATTTAATTCCCCACTCTCTCCATCTCTCGTCGCTTTATATTCATTGTACACCTCATTTTAGCTTCAGACAGAAAACAGAAGCTCGACCAATGCACAAGGACTGCCAGAAGCAAATGGATTTTCTACAGTGTATGTGCCATAATGAAATATTTGAAATTTTAATAGTAGGTTAAATCTATGGCCTGTATATAAATGGAGAAGGCTACACCTCTTCCTCAGTGAAGCTCCATAGGTAAGCGTTCACACCATTTTGGGTGTGATTGCTTAATCTAATTTGTGTGTTCTTTATAATCCTGGCATTTTGAGTTTAATATTCTCTTTGTAAATCCAAGTACTGTATGAGTCAGATGCCTTCATTTGCAGAGGAAACTCCGGCTTGCCTGAGTAACCACCTTGAAAGAAAACGGAAAAAACTGATAAAGAGGGGACCACCTTCACTCAGCCGATCAGCTGTCAGCCCAAAGAGCCATTTAGTGACTCACATCTTTCTTACAATAGTTCAAAAGATAACTTGTGGTCTGATTTGTTTGCAACATTCCCCATTGTATTATTTAGGAAAACATATAAACCTGCGGTACCTCCGTCATGTCCCTTCTACATTTCTTCTATAATGTTGTACGCCCCGTTGCATTGTGGGAGCTGACCTTCTGTCGCATCTGGACCGTACCATATTTGCAGTAAAAAGCACTCGTTTCACTGTGATTATGAGGGTGCTGTGCAGGTGCTGTGCTGCTGTCAAGATTACGGTAATTTGCACTCAAGGATGATTTAGTATCCGGCGAGCTACAGCTCATTACAGCCACAGAGAGAGCAGAGCCCGTGATTTATACCATTTTAACGGAGGAAAATTGAATATAATGCAAATCTGATTTGGAGTTAAGCAGGATTTACAAGGAAGTAACATAGGGGAAAAAGGGTAACTGATTCAAAAATATACATGTTTATCTTGATAATAAGAAAGTGGCAACTCATTTAGTGTATGAAAGAAGAGTGACAAACCTTTATTTGTGCTTCATGTAGTTGCGCATTATCAACGTTTGGTGTAAGACGTATAGTTACACAACTTATTTTTGTTATGTTTTCGCTCGGTTTATTTGTCTGTTAGTTGGTTAAGTTATGTTTTTGATGTTCTGTGTGACCTGTGAGATTTGAATGCTTTATGGGCTGTGAAGCACTTCACCTTGTGTAGGAAAAGCAAATAAACAACATAATAGGAAAAGGTACGGCTGGACAAGGAACTAATTATGGCATTTCAAGGAATCTTCTGAAAAGTAACTGCTTCTTTGCAGAGTCTGCGAGAGCTCAAGCTGCACAAATCTTAAAGGTGATGTCTGCATCACCTTTTAACTGTTTTTCATGTTGAAAATAATACATATATTTGCACCATATGACCCTGTAGTCTTGTCCATAATAAGTATTTTTTTATAAAACATATATTCAAACCACAATTTTAGCTGACTATCAAGGTCTTGAAATAGTTGCATCCAATCAGGAAGTAGTGCTTGCATTAGAAGTAAAATGTCTTTCTATCTTCACAATATGAAAAGTAACTGACCTTCACTTTAATTCTTGATTTGGACACGCCATTAAATGTTGAATACTCCACATTTAGGACAAAATAAAGGCTTGCCCTGTTGGTCACCATGGTGATGCCAGATGAAAAGCCAGTTCCAGAGGCTGCAATGGTACACTGAGTAAGTTTGATTAGATTTTTACATTATTGGACCTGAGGGTTTCAGGTTTAATTACAGACAAAGATTTGGAGGCACGTCACTTGATTTGATTCCATGGAAAAGAAAACTAAAATGCCATATTCAGGATTATCCTACATGAATATACAGTAGATTCCCATGCCAAACTATTGAAGATAATAACCAAAATGGAAATAGGAAAGTGGAATATATTTAGAAGTACAACAAAAACAAAAATAGGTTTTTCATTTGTGAATAAATGATAGAACCCAAACTTGTCTTGGACTCTTATGATCATACAAATGTATGTATGAATGAATGTGTGTTTGCATAATATGTAATAGGGAAGTCTATTTTCACAATAAACAAGTGTCCCTTAACTACTGAAACTTGATGGAGTCAAAATAATCTCTACCACAATGAAAATACAGACATCGGCAGCATCGTTTTATCGGCGGTAGGGTTACAGACAGTACGTAATGGTAGACTCTACATAGTGTGCGTCACAATATCCCTGATTTAATAAAAAGAAGAAATAAGAACGAAACATGAATGATTTCTGACCAAATCTATGATCCATTTACAGAGTCTGTATTATCAGAAACACACGAGTCCCTTGCTGTCCCCATTATTATTGTTGTGACTGACATGCAGTGATGGTCTTTCCAAACAGCGCTCTCTGCTATAATCTGATGCTAATCGGTGTTTAATGGTGTCTGCCTTATGAAGCCCTGAGACGCACATACTGGCATGGGACTTGCATGGACTTCTGCCATCGATTTATGATAGAGATTTGCCTCCAGATCCCTGAGGAGCTCCTTAATTGAATTTTGCATGAAGTCACTTGAGCGGCAACAATAATTATAGCTGTGGGCTGCTCCCCACTCCTGCCAATTCACTGATCCACGATTGTAATCTTCACAACAGCGTGTTATCAGCTCTTCATACAATCTCTGGTATCTGAACCCGGTGCACATATGCCATCACAGAGCGTCTATGTGTTAGCTTCATGTACTTTTATTCCTTTAGTTTTTCATTTGTAGGCCAGTAGACACATGTGGTGAACCCGAAAGGCCCCACCGCATTAACTATTCATCAGAGGCAAGATGGCGTTCTCCTAATCAATTCTGTGTGAAGTAGCAGATGCAGCCGTTCTACCGATAGAGAGAGACCAGAAAACACTGATAATGTTACGGATAAAATAGGTTTCGGAGTTAAGTGTCAAAAGCAGGTTGCAGTCTTTTTTTCATTTAGTTTGAAGCTTCCAGAGTTATTAAACATTCTATTCAACAACACCTAGTCATGATCTGGACTTTCATTTTAAACTTGGATTTATTTTAATTTCCCATCTGTTTTCTGTCCATTGTTTATCCCATATTTTGTCCTGGTTTGTTGATATTACAGTGTTATTGTTACCCTGGATTTGATTTTGTTTAATTAAATTGCACGTTATTTTCAGTCCCGCATTTTGGGTTCCTAGTTTTAATTTCACTACATGACACACCTGCGTATATGCCTAATAAGTTTGTTGATCATTCTCTGTGGATTTTCTAGAATCTGTGATGCATAGACCCTCACTTTGATGGTTTACTGGGGCAGACATTATGAAGGTCAGCAGACCCATTCAACTCGATAAAGATCAATTATTCGGGTTGAGGTTGAAATGTTAAAAGTTTTATATAACTAGAAAATCACTCGAAGCCCACAGACTATGGCCAAGAAGCGCCTGGGAGCTTCTTCAGTCTATAACCGCACAGTCTCAGTCCTAAGACCTGGATCTTTGTTGGCCTCCCCGAGGTTTCTCACTTTTTTCCATTTTTTTGGAACGTCATCCCTTTCCGAAGCATGGGGTCCAAGACATTTAAGGACATTTACAGACATCGGTCTTCCCGCTCCCAGTGGACCAATGGCTCCTATGCGTATGATATAAATTTCTTGTTGTATTGTCTGTGATCAAACTGTTTCTTTGAGCTGTTTTTGGTGATTCAACAACTTTGTAAAGTCCTGTGAAATTACTGCTGTTGGGATTTAGGGCTGAACAAAAATAAATTGAACTGAATTGAACCACCTCCAAAATTGAATCACTTGTTTGCTGGGACTTTTCTCATGTTTTCTGAATTTCATCCAAATCCTCCCACCACTTTTCAAGTTATGTTGCTCACAGAAAAACAAACAAAGAAACAAACAGAGAAACACCAGTGATCACTTAACGTCCTGGACAGAGGTATTGATCTATGAATTTTAACTGTTAAGCCTATTAAAGCACAACATGTTCTTTCAGCTACATCATTGTTTGTATAGAGATGTTATAATTGCCTCTTTATTACTCTATTGTTAGAGATTTTATTGTATTCACGTATAGAGATATTGTTCACTAATCTTTTGCTGTGTGCTCCTCATTCCTGTTCTGTAACCAGTGATGGAACACTTACATTTCCCCACTGTGGGACGAATAAAGGATCTCTTAATCTTAATAGTAACATAAGAAAAAGTTCCTTTATCTTATCTTATCTCTTATGTTACAAAGAAACAGCCTCTTTGACCCCTGTTAAATGTGCTATATAAATAAAGATTACTTACTTTCTTACTCATCAGGAAAAGAGAGTGAAACATGAAAAGAGATAACATCTGGCCAACCATGTGTCGGGAGCTGATTCAGCACTCACCAGAGTACAGTCATGTATTAAGTTATGTAAGCTTCAGAGCCAAAGTCACCTTGTGCCGATCAAGATAGTAGAAGCCAGCGTTGGGGATAGTGTGTTTTCTCCGTTCATTTGACCTGTTGTATTCTCTGGACATGGATTTACTGTAATTCTTTGCTTCATGCAATAAACTACAGTTCTGTTTTGCTTTCTTCATACTTTTCTCCGCGTACATATGAAAGGCTGGACTGAACGAAAAATTTAACAAAGGCATTATCCCATCTTTATGAATAAATAAATGACATTTTCCTGTGTCTGCAGTACGATTGTTTTTTTTTCCCTTGGAGAAAGAAATATTGCACTCTAATGTAATAAAACCCTTTCATAATTAGCACTCCCAGCTATATATTCTCTCCATGATAAACAATATTCAATAAACAATATTCAACAAACAATATTTCGTTTTTTTTTTTAATGGAAAAACAAAGAGGGAAAAAAATCTGTAAAACATTGAGATTAGCACAATGTTAGGATGAAAAGAATGAACTGTGAATGAAATGAGAGTTAGTCTTACTTGCTCAACAGCAGTAAATGTTGAAAATGAAGTGAATGGGGACTATGACTGAACTTTGGGGTACCCCTGCAGACGTCAAACAGTGATGGCTTAGATACATTGGGGGGAGATCCAATATTTTTCCAAAATAGTAAAATCTAATGCTGAACATGTACTGAAAACGTGGCTTTGGTAAATATCCTGTTGACTGTATTTTTGCTTAACATAATTTACAAGATGCAATTCACCATGAAGCTGACTCAACTTTATTTTTCCTTGTAATAGACCTTGTAATGCAAACATCTCCAAAGTGCATGTACGTCTTTGTCAATAATTGCCTTTCTATGGCAAGAAGGTAAGAAAAAAATTCACCCAATCACAAAGTAGAAGAGGAAGATGGGGTAGACCACCAGACTTTTCTCTACTTTAAACATCATTACAGTGCTATTTGGCCTTCACACACATGCCCAGAGTAGATTTTCATTGATTCCCTCCAGCTTTAGTTAGAGAGCAATCTTTCTCTTTCATTCTCCAGAGGAAGCAAAACGACCTGAGAATTTTACCCTAAGACGAAGAATGCGTGAGTATAGCTGGACTTTCTACTCACCAGATGTACTGTTGAAATGAGATAAGATAAGATAAGAAGTCTTTATTGATCTCACACAGGAGATTGTTACATGTCACATCTGGCATGGATAGAAACACTCAAGATTTTGCAAAAAGAAAGAAATGTGCATCATGTTAAATGCAGGATAAATTATGTATAATAAAGTGGCAAATTAAAAAGTGGCAATCAAGAAACAGTGTCAATAGTAGTGCAGGTTTTTTCAGTCTTAATGCAGTGACTTAAGTGACTTGTTGTACAGTCTGGCAGCAGTGGGGATAAAGGCCCTGCGGTAGCGCTCCATCTTGCACTGAGGGTGTGTCTGTCTTCCACTGAGAGAGCTCCTCAGCTCCTCTGCAGTGGGTGGGAGGTGTTGTCCATGATGGAGGTGAGTTTGACTGGCCAGGAGACTCCTGTCCCTCACCTCCTCCACAGAGACCAGGGGGCAGCCCAGAGTGGAGCTGGGCCTCCTGACCAGCTTGTTCAGTCTACTCCAGTCCCGCTCTGTGCTGCCCGGGGCCCAGCACACGGCAGCGTAGTGTACGGCAGAGGCTACCACAGAGTCATAAAAAGTGCTGAGCAGAGGCCTACTCACTCCGAAGGACCTCAGCCTCCTCAGAAGGAAGAGGCGACTTTGGCCCTTCTTGTACAGGGCGTTGGTGTTATGGGACCAGTCCAGTTTATTGTTAATGTGAACACCCAGGTACTTGAAGCTGTCCACCAGCTCAATGTCCTCTCCCTGGATGTTCAGCAGCATGTGGGAAAGTCGACTACCATCTCCTTGGTCTTACTGGTGTTCAAGCACAAGTGGTTGCGCTCACACCAGTTGACAAAGTCCGTGATAACCGACCAATATTTCAGTTCGTTCTCCTCAGAAACACAGCCCACGATGGCGGAGGCGTCAAAGAACTTCTGCAAGTGACAGCTGTTTGTGTCGTATCTGAAGTCTGAAGTGTAGATGGCGAAAAGAAACAGTAAGAGGACAGTGCCCTGAGGGGCCCCAGTACTGCAGCCTACCACCTCAGACTCACAGCTGTGCAGCCGCAAGTACTGTGCTTGGTCCGAGCGGTAGTTGATGGTCCATGCAGTGAAATCTGTGTTTCTGCAAGTGATTGTTATTGTTATTCTGTAAGTACAACTAACTGGAGGAATGCTAACTTTTTGAAAAATGCTAATGAAGAATTTAGCATTTTACTTTGGACTAGCAGAGAAAATGGTCCAAACCAATCGGCTACTCCACCTCTGCTGCTGTGACCTGTCCTGCTCCACCCGGTGGCTACTCCACCTCTGCTGTTGTGACGCGTCCTGCTCCACCCAGTGGCTACTTCACCTCTGCTGCTGTGACCTGAAGGCCTGTGGCTGATTAATACTATTATTAGCTTTTTAGAATGATCAATTTTATTTTTGCTGCGACAGGACACCTGAATTTCTCCTACGGGGATCCATAAAGTATCTATCTATCTAACTTGCTGTATACTTTTGTGAACTAAATAATTAGGGTCCGATTCTGGAGGGGCTCTGGGATCTATGTGACGGATTGTAATTGTTTGAAAAAGTTTTTCCTCAGGTCTGAAATGATTATGGAAGCAAAATAGTTCTGTGTTTACAAAGTCAGCGTGATGCTAAGTCACCATGTGGATGGGGGGAGGCGGGCTCATAGTGGAAGGAGCACAAATCAAAGCGTTTGCATAAATCACATAGTTTGCATATCAGCTCCATGCAAGAAATGGCTATAATTTCTAAGTTTTGTGTGTTGTATGGTGTATCACCCATTTTATTATCACACATGTGCATTGGATGAACAATGAAAAAATAAGAAAAGAGTAATATATTATCTTTAAGTTCTAAAAGAAGAGAGAAATGGGAGATCCCAGTTACTTTTCATTTCTCATTGGGTTGTCTCTTGTACAGTATTTCTGCTCTGAGTTAGGATCATGTTATTTAGGGTTTAACTTGCTCTCGGCGCTGATGGTGTTGCTTTTGAAACACCTTAAGCACTCATCTTTCTCCACTTATCTCCCTTAAAACAACCAAACAGGCCGACCAAAGCCTTGCGCATGACACAAGCTGAAGAATAGTCTTTATTTTAGTAATGAGCTCCCGCTGTCATGTTTTCTTCTCCCAGCTGCGTCTTTTATTCAAATACGTGGTTGTTTGAGCACAAAAAAAATCCCACTGTGTTAGGAATAGAGCTGTCAAGGATGTGGAAAAACAAGGTAGCGATCCATCTGCGGTTACATTTTTAGATTGTGGGGCACTGTGTCTGTACAGTGACATGCTTTAATGGATCTTGTCAAATTGGCACCAAATTATTCCTCCAAGGCTGACGGGTGAAAGACACGGTACTAAACTAAACCCAGCATATGTTCCTTGTATAACTGACACAAAATTACACACTTTTTGTTTGTACTTCATTAAATCATGGCATATTTTATAATAAATGAATGTAATATTGTGGGATGAAAAACCGTGTAAGCAAGTGAACAAGCAAGTAGAAGTGTTGGTCACAATACTTCAAAAAAGTAAATGGGCAAAAGTATTTCTTCCTCAGTTCTCTCAGTTTGATTGTCTGCCCCACCCTGATGTGTTTCACTTGTGTCTACGTGTACCATGTGTCCCCCCATTTGTTGCTGGTCCATTCGTTGTCTGTCTATATCAGTTGTTTTCCTGTTAATGTTCTGATTTTTATTTGTATTTATTTTTTCCACGGACCCCGAAGGCAGCAAGTGGGAAAGTGATGATGGAGGAAGTCAGTGATGTATGTAGGGACCAGGTTGTGGAGGGACTTGCAGGTAGGAGGAGGATCTAGTATTGCATGCGGTATGGAACCAGGAGTTGTTTGACAGGGGTGATGTGGTCTGTGGGTAAGCAGGCGGGCAGCAGAGTTATAAACAAACCAATCGAGTTAGATCTCACTATCTCATTCCAAAAATTCAATTCAATTTATTTTAGTATAGCCCTAGGTCTTAACAGAAGGGTTATCTTGGAGGACTTTACAAATCCGTTTAATTCGCCAATAAAATAAAACGGACAACACATTGGCAATACCAGTTGTATGTCCATAAGGAGCAGATGACCAATGTCCGTAAGTGTTCATAAGTGTAGATGAATGTTGAGTGTCCTGGGTCATCACCACTGTCCTTTTAGTTAGAGCTTAAAGTAAAACATTACTTTGGATGAAACGTTAAATAAGTTCTATCTATCTAATTACTAGTAGTATTAGAAAATTTGGACCTCTGTGTCTCCACCATATGATGCATCCTAGCTTTAAAATATTCTGTGCCGGGCCTAGGCTTAAGGTTTACATTTAGAATGCAAGTATAAAAAGTGGTTTTCTTGCCTCAGTTTCTTCCATCAGTGTTCGTCCGAATGCAATTGCGGACCACATACACAAGGACATGAATCATTCAGCATGTGTCTCGTGTCTTCCCCCGACAGAACTCCGATGCTGTGAAATACACCTCAGGAGAGAGCGAAAACCCCCCATGCTTTTATGGAGATCTACTTTACCACCATTACACTGGATCTGAACATGAAGACCATCCAGTTTATCATGTAAATTTACTGTTCCCTGGCACCTCTGTCCATTGAAACATGGGCTTTGGTTTGATTTGTTTTCTTTACAGCCCTAAATCACAGTACCAATTGTCTCTGAGGAATTTACAAAGTTGTCGATTCACCAAAAACAGATCAGAGAATCAAACAGTTCTAACACAGGAAATGCAATACAGGAGCATAATAGGAGCCAATGGTCCTGTAGAGTGGGATGACCACTGTCTATAAACTTTCACTTATGACCTGCTACCCTTGCGCTAGCATTCAAGCTCACAGGAAAAAATACTTGGCGTTGATGGTACTGATGAACAATCAAAAATGCCAAGAGAGCATGCAATATTTTCATGTTAAAATCCATCTATGTTTTATATGTGTCCCCAGATAATTGGTCAACATGTACATTTATTAACCATTAGTGCTGGACTCCACCGGCCGCGTCTCTGTTTACGCGCGTAGGCTGCTGCCCGTCAGACGTCCATAAAACGGTGGCCACACCGGCTTCAGCAGCGCGCAGCTCTGGCTGTGCGTTTATCAGCACTGTGAGGCTTTGTTTTAAATAGAAGAAGCGGTGTGTGATTTGCATGAGCTGTGGCTATGATCTATGCAAAGCACGGCATATTGAAGCATCGAGGACGTTGCGATGGATGAGGCAAAACTTATTGAAAGCAATTGGAAAAAGGGGAGAGAGAAAAGAGACAGATCTCACAACTCCAGTGTTGTGAGGTTGAAATTAAAACCTGTAGCCACACTAGCCCCTTGAGGACCAGTTAATCACCCTTGGCTTATGAGGTTCTTAATAAGACGTAAAGAAGCTAGTACTGCCTAATTACCACATGTTTGGGTTCTGCCATCGTCAGAGGAGATATGTGACGTTGTGACGAGATCAGCTACTAAACCGATGCGGTCAGTCTGACACTGACCACGCCCTCCACCACGCCGTGGTCTCTAGAGAAGTGTTTTCCAAGTGTGAGCCAAGGTGAAGGGCCCCTCATCTCTGTTCAGGGTCTGTGGTCCCCACACAAGGAACTTTTATACATTCATTCTTGTTTTTAAGCAGAATATCCAATCAGTGATGGCAGGAGGAAGATCTCATTTGGGTTTCCAGTTTGTCAGGAGAAATTTTGTTGTTTTTGGATTTTTTACATAAAACAACATTCCCAAACACAAAAGCACTATACAATTATTTACATGAAAACTAAAAAGTATTCATACATATTATGATAATATGAGTTCGTCCCATCTCTAGCACAGCTCTGTGATTTGTAAACAATGTGAAGATAGAATAGCATTTGTAATTGTGACAATACCTTAGAAATTATTTCTGATACCTCTACAATGGGATCAATAGCAGACAACCGGAAATGCTTTTACTGAAATCGAATGTTTTATCTTCATGGATTCTCTTTGAACAAAGCACTCTTTACACTTCATAAGGACACATAGATTTCAGATGCTTTTTTTCTCTCCTTGAGTCTAGACAATTCTGTTCTTTCCAAACTTCAAAAGAAAGACTGTAGCGCACTACTTCTAACACAACTGAACTCAGAGAAGTCATTGTTCATAGTGGGCTCTGTGTACAAATGTGGAATACCAAGTCTATTAGCACTTGAATCGAGTCAAGTTGCCAGCACTGAAGAGGGTAGTGAGTGCAACACATTCACCAATACAAATCCATGCATGTTCTGAAATTATTAAACAAAAGCAAGGTGGCATTTGTTTTACACAAGGCAACTCAACGTGCTTAACAAAACAAAAAAAGTAAGTGGCCATAAGGTTCTGCCCTGCCTTTTGGCATACAAAAGGCAGGGCAGAACCTTTGGAAACACCAGGTGCCACAGTGGGGCGGCTGCGGCTGTAAAGTGCCGAACTGTCGTTGTGCCCTTAGGCAAGACACTTCATGCCAATTGCCTAGTATGAGTCTGGTGTGTGTTTGCATGGCTGGTGGTGGTCGGAGGGGCCGATGGCACATAATGGTTGCCTCGCTTCTGTCAGTTTGCCTCAGGGCAGCTCTGGCTAGAGTAGTAGTTTATCACCACCGTGTATGGAGTGAATGAAGCGTCTTTGAGTGTCCTTAAAAGCGCTATATAAAACCAATGCATTATTATTATTATTATCAAAAGAATAATAATAATTGCAGAAAAATAATAAAGAGTGGAGATACAATCCTTCAGTTGTATGCAATAGAACTGTTTTAACCTGGATTTGAACATGGTCCGAGTAGAAGCCTGTCTCTCATTTTCATAGATGCATAAATCGAAAAACACTGCCTCCCCATGTGCCTGGGCACCAGCTGGAGGCCAGTCCCTGTGCTCCTCAGAGTCCGAGTTGGTTCATAAGGTACTAATATGTCAGTAATGTATTTTGAATGTACTTTGGGGCGAGGCCATGGAGAGACTTGCTCACAAACATAGAGCTGCTTTAAAGTCTATTATCTGAGAATAGAAAAAGAACAAGTTCCTGACTTCAAATTTAGAATTTGGTTGATAAGTGCTGACATAGGAGCAGACCGTATAATGGCTGTATAATCATATGAAAATCACAGAAAGTGGAAAAACCTCAATAAAGAAACTCATTGGTACTGATTGGCGGTGAAATCCAAAGACTGATGGGAAAACAGTAAACAATGCTGCACATACACCATGCTCTAGTTTAAAGCAGTACTAAGTAACTTGCGCTTAGCGCGCCCTCTAAAGGTCACTTTTGGTTATGTCACTGTCGTAAACACTCCGCACCCTCCGCCGCCTACCCCACCCCACAGCTACATGCGCACCTTTGCTCTCCCAAGACATACAAGGATAACATCGTTGAACAATACGAACAGATGTCTGATGAGGTGGGTACAATCAAATATGATCTAAAAAAAATAAGTAATGTAAACAAGTGCCAGTTTGTCTTTCCAAAAAATCTATACATTTTCTCCAAAGACGACTCAGCCTCATCATGTGTACTGCCAATGTTTAGTTTTGTAACTGTTTACAATACTACAGGAATTACTTTCGAATTCATCATCATCTGATGAATTCACTGTTCAAGCCATGGGTGCTGGCGGTGCGAGGCCCAAGACCGGAGCAAGAAGTCGAGGTCGCGGGGGGAGGAGAACTACACGACCTGACTTCTGACGATCAAAGAAGGCTGCAAGCTCTGCAGAACCGACGTATGGCTGAGTTACAGGTATAACTGTGCTACTAATATTGTGGTACTGTACTGTATTATATTGCCTTTAAATATCTTTTTACCTTATGGTTCACATAATACACATATATTACATGTATGCTTATAACACACTAGTACAACCTATGAATGTGTTGTAGGAAAAAATTAAATCACTGAGGCTGGAGCAGAGAGAAATCCTTCTGCAGAGGGTTGTCCAGAGGACACCTGGGATGCTTTTTGACATTCTGTCCCTACTAGAGAATCCACATCCCACCCGTCCCATAACTGCTGTCAACTGGTGCATCTGCGGAAATTGTCGAGAGATGAACACAGATATTGAAAAAAAATGCTGCAGACAAACCCCAGAACAGTGCATCAGCAACATGGCGCACATGCAGTATTATGTTTTGGATGAGGGAGTTTTGCGTTTGGCCGCAGCTGCTTGGAACGATATCTTTGCCCTTGAAGACAATCCGCAGCCTGGTGAAGAACATCGTTGTATGAGACATACTGCTTATCGACAGTATGTCCTCTGGCAACATGGACGTCTTGGTGAGGGCAACAGAGTGGTCATTCCCAGCTGCTGTGTGTGGAAAATAAGAGACAAATTTCCAGACCCTATGGAACAGTACACTGGATTCAAAGTGCGACGCCTTGTCTAAATTATTACACTTTTACAGTTTTTGATGTTTTGTTCAATAATAATGTACATGTTATAATTCAAGTGACATTTTATTTAGAAAATAAAGCATTTATAAAAAAGCCTTGTTATTATATTTACATTGAGTACTACATTATGCACACGATAAAACGCCATTACACTGTCGCATCATCAAGTCTTCTTGGACCAGTATCCCCCCGGGACACATGTGCCCTCACTAGTTCTAAGGTGGGTGGTGGCTGCACAGGAGCAAGTACACCCAGACGTCTTGGGTCATCAGGGTGCATAGTTACTCGACGGGGAAGGCCTTTACCACTTTGCAGCCTCACAGCAAGGATGGCCTTTTGAATCTCTGGGATGTAGGAGTAGGTTTTCTTTTCTTTCATTTCGTATGCACTCCATGTTGTTGACTTTTTGTTGTAAGACTTTCGGTACCTAGACAATGAAAGTAATATTGAGTGAATAGCAGAAATATGCAAAGACCTTACACAAAATTTCGCAGTAGTAACTTGCATTTTCTGTCCTTCCTTGTTGCGTGCAGGCCTGCGTCGGTTGTGTTTATTGTAGTCTATGGCAGCAAGGCAAGTTGCTCTATAAATGTCCAATGTGTAGGACATGCGCTTTGCCGCATACATCAAGATGTGATTTTGGAAGTTTTCCAAGTCTGATGTAGATCTGTGTGAGAAAAAGAAAAGAAAATAAAAAATGCTGAAAAATACAAAACATTATATCGTGTAGTGCAGGGGTCTCCCACATTTTTCCTTGAATCAGAAAAGACTAATGTTTTGCAGATGTGTATGTTCAGTGTGTTCCTCAATCATTAGTTGCATATAATTTTGCTAAAACCATAACACTGATGACTCATCAAGCTTAGGTAGATTATGTTGAAACCTTTGGGGTGCTCATATGAGACACTGGAGAGCTAGTGCTAACTTATCCCTGTTTTTAAAGAAATAAGTACTTACCTGAAGTTTATAAACTTCTTCACTTGAGTCAGCCATCTCTTCTCAAACACAACTTCTGTCAGTACCCGATGAGCTTCAGAACCTGCCAGCATGTGTTAGTACATAACTTCATAATTTGCCCTGATTGAAAAAGGAAAAAACTACCTGGCTTGATCCAAGGCTTATCCTGACTCTCTTCAGCAAGTGGTTCATGTTCACAACTTCCTGTTGCCCAAGTGTGTTTATTGCAAACATGATGAATTACTCCAGACCACATCATCTGCCCCCCCAAATAAAAAGTGTAAATAGTAATCAAGAAAAAAAGCAAGATACACACCCAAAAAATGTTATAAATGCGAAGTACCTTGAAATGCTCCTCCGTTTGTGCTTGTTTGCTGCAATACCAGAAATGATTAACTATGTCCTTTGTCCACACAATGATTTCCTTCTGCTTCTTCTTAGTTCCCACCTGTTCATGGTACACAAGTAGCATGTTTGGTTTTAGGCATGAACAATGATCAATTCCTACAATATGATAATAATCATAAAATGTTTTAGTCAACAGTACATAGACAATTACTACTTACTCGACGCAGCTTCTTGCTGAGGCTTTTTGCAGCATGCCAAATGTGCAGGGAATGTTGAATTCCCTTATATTTGCCTCGCACAGGGTCTGTAACACATAATGTACAGTAGCGTCATCACATCCCAGCTGCATGCAATTTACGAATAGGTTATGTGGTCCTTACGAAGCAAAGCGGTAATCTGTGGGTGAGCATCAGTGACCACCTCTTTTATCTGCAAGTCAGGTAGCAAAGCTTCCATGGTGCGGCAAAAACACTCCTTCTCCATGATCACAGAGTTCCTACCAACCATCCTCTTGTCTATGAGGTCAATGTAAACAATGTCTCTCGACAACTGCTCAATAGTGGTGTAGGTGCAAAAATTTGCACAGTGACCTGAGGCATAAGAAAAACGGTCAGCAAACAACTATCCAAATTGAGCTGCTGAGATTACAAAGATTACCAGGAGAGTCCATTCTGCCATCACCTAGAAAATAAGATAAAATGATAAGCGCATACTGTGTAAAGGCTAAAAGCTTAGATACATTTGTATCACAGCCATAATGTTATTAATTCTTTGAGCAAATAAAAGTGCACTCACCAAGGAGAACAACACCATCTTCACGACGCAAGCGTCCAATGACTTCCGCTCTTGTTTGTTCCCAGTATTTCAATACAGGTCCTTTGCAATATGCATCTTGAATCCTAAAAAAGGTTGACTCTGCAACCATTCCCATTCCCATAAACTTGAAGAGGAGAGCCACCTTTCTGTAGTTGTTGCCTGAAAGTAGTATATTTGCAGATAACATGAAGTCACCACCCTGCATTTTGAATTTTAGTGTTGGCTGTGAATTCCAGCTCCACACCAGATGACCATTGGGGCATAACTGTAGTAAATAAAAAATAAAAAATACAATAGCGTTAGGGCAGTACTGTTAGTCATTTCATAGAAATACATAGCATTGTTCAACATCTTACCCAATTCAAAACCACTCCAGTCCCACGAGGTTTTAACACAACCTGAAAAGGTTGTACACCAGGACAAGGCTGACCAGTTAGTTTGTCAACATAGCTGCACTTCTGGACAGGCAGTCTCAGATGTGTGGCAAGGGAAAGGAGGTTGTCATTAAATGTAATATTTGCTCTTTTCCCAATTAGATCATCCTCAGTCTCTACACGATCGTCATCGGGTAAAAGATCCAATTCTTCTGGATCATCTGGGGTATCAAAATCAAGGACAGCCTCATCCACTGTTATTTCTCTGAGCTCCTCTATTCTCGTGCCAACAGTTCTGGGAAAGATATTACTTATTTTTTATCATATCATCATATATCTAAATAAATAAATAAATATCTATATCTATATATATATAGTTAATTATGTAGTTAGTGAGGGGAAATAAAAATTAAAGTACCGCAAACATAGTGAAGGGACAAAGTCCTCATCAGAGTCATCTTCAACATCTAAATTGCCAGGGTCATCCCAAAAATCATCCATCTCAATGCTGCATCAACACAAATATAATAAAAAAAATTATTGAAGGAGTGCAATCTGAATAAATGGAAAAGGAAATGTTCAACACTTGCACTGTGTCTTTCAAATGGCTAGTTTCGCCCTCATCTGGAGAGTCAGGAGGATGGTCTTCTGCTATGCTCATGGAGTGCATGCTACAACAAAAGGCAGATAGCTATACAAGAAATATGAGATTCAACACATACACAAATAACAAACAAAAGTAACCTTGTTTCCAGTGCCAGCACTTCACTCTCATCAGGCAAAGGTTCAACACCAAGATCTTGATTGGCTTCGCATCTAGTAAGATAGATTGTTACAAATCACAAAAACGTCAAAATAAGCTTTAGATACAGTTATGAGAACATACTTATCCTGATCAGATTCCTCTGTAATGCTTGAGACGGGTAGAGTCGGTGGCCTTGTTTGCGCTTTGCTCGGTGTTGACGTTTGCCAACGATTATAACTATTAGAAGGAAAAAAAAATGAAATGTCACAATTCTCATAGAGAAAGAATTACCGATGTGTAAGTTTTTGACACAGAACATGAGGCTTCAAGCTAGCCTTGCCCTGGTCGTGACGTACTGACAGTTGAAAAGCTACTTTCACAACTTCAGTTGCTGTCAGCAGATTTGCAAGCATAAAATATTTGCCTGAAGCACTCCTTCATCAAAATGCAGATCTGCAAACATACATAGTGTCCACCTGTGTCCAACCCTCTCCTCGCTGACCACGATCGCGCATCTAACGCGGAGTGCGCACGGAGCCATAACCGGTCAACTACACAGTAAATTATAGTTATCCGCAAGTTGTGCAAGATCACTTGTACATTCACACGTTTCACGCGGCTATTGTCAAAGCTACAGTCATTACTAGATTCGTTTGGTGCTAGATGGTAGCCATCTTGCTAGCATCTGCTAGCAAGATGGCTACACGCGGATGTTGATACATTTGAAGGGCAATATATCACAGAAAAAAATCCTACTTTTTCGAATAAACGTTACTAATAGACGTTTTCAGATGAAGTACTTACAAGTCCAGCAACAAGATCGCCAAGTCTGCGTCCAATTTACAGCCTTCTTTTTCTTTGAGCTCTCGCCATCCAGCAAATGCATTCCCCAAGTTGATTCGTTTTTGCGCTCTGTGTCGATCCGATTCCTGTTTCTTTTTCCTCCCCTCCTCGGACAAAGGTCTTCTTTGCCTTTTTTTTGCTGGCTCCGCCATGATAGAAATGTGAGAAAATAGAATTTATACACAACCGTGAGCAGCCGCGGAGCTGGTGACAGTCTAAGATGAATGTGTATTGGGCTGTCGTAAAGCAGTTCGTAGTGCCGCGAGAACGAGAACAGAGCTGCGAGACTGGCACCGGTGCGGAGGCAGGCAAATCTGCAAATGTGGTTTTCTGGCCAGAGACAGCAGGGGGAGATGAAAAACTTCCCAATCATCCCATTAACACTTGTATTACCCCCAGAGGGAATATGAAAAGGATTTATTAAGGTAAATAAGTTACTTAGTACTGCTTTAAAGGGGACATATCATGAAAAATCCACTTTTTGTGCCTTAAATGCCTTATGTTGTGTAGTTGGAGCCTCTAGAAGTGCAAAAAAGTTGAAATCAGTCTCTTCATGGGTTGCAGAGAACACTTCATATTCTGTTTAGGTAAGATTTTTCAACCCGTTCTGATTTTGCCATTCTCTATTACGTGTTTAGAATTATTACGTCACAGTATTTGCAGCGAGACTGCTATATAAGGGCATGGGCGTCTAACAAAACACTTCGGCCCAGCCCTCCTCTACTGTGCATCACTTCGAATTTGTAGTCCAAGCTCAAGGATGCCAGCGAACAGGGCTGGACTGGTCATCGGGTGTACCGGGCAATGCCCAAAGGGCCGATGTCCATATTTGGGCCGGTCTGTCTGCCTCACACAAAACACATGTTTATGAGAAGTGTAAATCCGTTGAGAATTTTTTGAGCGGGGCGCGCGTATCCGCGGGGCACCTGCTGTATGTACTCGAACGGGATTCCGCCACCTCAGCGGCCGCAGTGTTTCCGGGGCATCTGCGGCCGCTTTGTAATGAGCAGCTTCCGCGTCCAGCGGCTGCGAGAGGCTGTGAGCGTCCAGCCGCTCGCAGCCGCTCCACCGTGTTGTGGCTGAGCGCGCAGCCTCAACGTGGCCGTGTACCCAACCCCATAAACGCGCACAGGAACATGCGTGTCTTTGAGTAATCTGTGCACCCAATAAATACACTGCTGCAGGAAACAGTCCGCGTCTCCCCTCTCCTCTCGAAGCGCGATTAAACGCCCTAAATAAAGCTCTGATACCTACATTTTGCATTGAATAAAAAGTTCATGTTTGAGCCCAAAAGTAATATGTTGTGAACAAATTAAACAGATTTAGAGCCAGCAAATGGTTGACAATATGCATTTCAGTCTTTTTTGACCAATTCTCATCCCTGTAACAAACAATAGTGTTGTCTGTGTCCACCTCCCTCACTCTGAGACATGTTTATTCTCTCTTGTAATGTAGACTATTGCATTTTATTTTATTGTTGAAACTGCACATATCCTGATCCTCTACAGTATTTGCTTCCACATACTGTATAAACTAGGAGTCGGCAACCTGCGGCTCCGGAGGCGCATGCGTCTCTTTCCTTCTGTAGAAGGAAAAACGTTCTTAAAGTTTTTAAATGCTGTAAAATTGTGCATAAGTAATATTCAATTTAAACATTTCTGTCAACGTAGTGCGTCTTATCCTGCGACGTAGGCCCGCGCCGGGCGGCCGCTGTTGTAAACAAACCGGCGTGTGAGCATCATAGACTGTGCGCATCCCAAAGCTAAAAAGAGAAGAGTCGATAATAAGACTGGACTAAGAATGAAAATTAACATTTGCTTTCAGTCAATGAGGAAGGCCTGCTTCATGTTTGCGATTTCATGAGAAGTTTCTATGAGATAATTGTATTTGTGCTTAGTAACTACAAAAATGGCCGCTCGGGGTGGAGTTGAACCTGTGTCACCTGGATGGGGGCGTGGTCAAAAGCGCCTCATTTGCATTTAAAGAGACAGTACCAAAACAGGTTGCTCTCAGACGCACCTCAGAACAGGTGTAGAAGAAAGGCCCGTGGAGCTACAAATAATGAGACTCAGACCCAGCCATTGCAGTTATGCTTTATATAGGCCACAAATTAATGATTTAGATGTAAAAATCAATTATTTGAAAACACGATATGTCCACTTTAATGCAAAAGTCTACTGGAATTGATTAAATTAAAATTCAAGAATTCAATTCAATGTATTTTTGTATAGCCCTCAACCACAGCAGTAGTTATCAGCAGTGCTCGGTTTGGTTATAATGATACTATCTTGGTTTTAGAGGTAAGACAAAGCCATAACATTTATAAAGTATCAGTTAGTGCTATCCAACGATTATCACAATTTTCTGTTCTTTATGTCCCTTGAATGATCAAATTAAGTTAATGTGCAAAAGTGATTGTTTTTTATTGAGAACGTGCACTGTCATATTTCATAAAATGTCATAAAAAAGCCTCCTCAACTTTCCTTTCTGGGATAAAAACAGGGTGATATAAAATAAAGTACCAAAGTGCCTAACAGTTTGTTCTCTGTTGCGCCATCCATATGTCTTGACAAGAACACGGCAAAGGAGGAGAGTTGGCATCAGCGTGTGTTTGGCATCAGGTGGTATTTCACAGTGGATGTGCTACGGTGATATCTGGTGACAATACACACACATAACTTTGGTCTTGTTTGTAGACCCATCTGGCAACTTGTCTAAACCAAACTTTCCATTCAGAAGCTTGTTCACATCCATTGAGGCATTTCGCGTTTGACAAACCAGTAGTCTCTCACAGCAAGCTAACAGGGTAAACAAAAAACCAAACACTGTAGTTCTGTAGTTTTTCTAACGCCATTATCAGTGGCAACAGCAAAAAAAAAAAAAGTAAGTGAAGTTGGTCACACAAATTCGACACATGATAAAGAAAAATTATGGCGTTAATATTGATTTGCCTTTAAAAAAAAAAGGGATATTTTGGACTGCACTATCAGTATTTAGAAATGAGAATTTGTCTATTTAACTAGGTATTTACTTTACTGAATAAAATGCTCTATACACATAATATTGGAAAAGCGTCACTTCGTATGCACAAGTACATTGCTCTTGCTCGTGGACGAGGTGCCGTAGGATTGATTGTGCTGTTGTGTTAAATTATTCAGTGCTTACAGTGATGTTGATGCATGAGGTTGTGTATAATGATGAACATGAGTGATTTTTATTGACAGAAAACTGATGTTATGCTTGTACAGTAGATGAGAGCAGTCAATTGGAAGGAACACTGGCCGGGGTCACAGTGGATGTTTAAATCCAGTTGGAACGTGGAGGGCAGAGCAGAGCCCTATCCACAGTGTTGGCATCTGGAGCTGGCCCTCAGAGTTACATTTGGGTGTGGTCCAAGATGCACGGAGTCGTCGATCCATTCACAGAAAAGCGAGAAGCTGGTGCCGCCTGCAACAAGAGGAATGTCCAACTCTCGCTTCTCAGCAAGACAGAAGACTTTGACACAGGGATGATCTTTGTGGCACGACCTGCATGTCAAAGCCAGATCTTGTAAGACCTCTGAAGCTAAACAGGGCAGGACCTCTTACTGTGATAGATGTCTGAGAACACCACAGTCGGGTAGCTGCTGTTGTGTCCTTGGGCAAGATATTTCACCCACATTGCCAAGAATGAGTCTGGTGTGTGAATGTTTGGTGGTTCGAGGAGTACGAGGTTTCTGTCAATGTGGCTGTGACTGCAGTAGTAATTCATCACCGCAGTGTACAGAGGGAATGAATAACGTAATTTTTTGCACCCACGTCTTTGAGTGTCCAATGAAAGCACTTTATGAAACTAATGCATTCATAATATTCAACTCTACTGTTACGGCTGGGATTTGAATCCAGGACCTTCTTGCTTAGACGAGAGTGCTAACCACTCATCCCTCAGTGGGGACATTTCAGTAATCAATAGATTACGCAGCTCTATTTGAGATTCAACCCTTTCCTTGCAACCCGTTTCCTCTTGGTGCTCTGGTTTCCGTTCCCATATCTAAAAACATGTGAATTGGATAAAAATCCTCCACCTCTGGTTGTGACCCTGAACATCAACATCTGGAAAAGATGTTGATGCTCAGAGATAAAGTATGTTTTGTGAGTACAGGCCTTTGTGCAATGCAAGTTTAGGATGTATCGAGAACGGGGCTATTACCATAAAATGACTAATTGGATTCTGGGGGAGAATATTACTATCCGAGGAAACTAAGCTCAGTAAAAAAAAGCTCGGTGGTAGTAATATATTTGGTTTATTTAACCAAGGAGAGTATGTGTCTCCATGGTTACTGCAGGTGAAACAGGTCTTAGACAGCTGGGGTCAGTCTTGGATAGGTCAGGAAATCACAAGTGTCGAACAATCACGGAAAGGTGAGGAGAATGTGTGTGTCATCGTATGATATCTATGTGACATATAAAACTACATTTGCAATTGAAAAACATCTGCAATGTGAGAACTAAACCTACAAACATTTTATTGTTACCAAAAATAATGATTATAAAATATCACAGCACGATTGAAAAACATAGATTAGAGATGTCCAACTGGAGTCCAGTTTTAAGCTAAAGACTTGAGGAAATGGGTGGAGTCTGGTGTGCTCCTGCTTGGTTAGAATGTAATCCTGCAGCCTCTGGCATAGGCAGACTCTTTGTATCTTTGTGCAGGTAATTATGCTAGTGATGAGTTGGTGACCTGTTCACAAGCAATCCTCAGAATAATCTGTAATATTATGTATTTCTGTTTTTTTTGTCACTGATTGTCTTGTGCTCCATACCATATATTTGAGAAGTAAAGAAATAAAGAAACAATTGTGCATTATGGTTGTGCATTATGTCATCCTAGCATTGGCCTTAGAGCCTGAAGGTTGTGGGTTCAATCCCACCGTAAGACCTACTTCACGACTCCCACTGATGACTGCTGTCGTTGTGTCCTTAGGCAAGACACTTAACCCCACTTTGCCTGAAGCTCCCACTGAAAGATCTCAGCTCCTGTGGACTCACCACCTGCAGGAGGATCAGTGAGAGGCTGGTGCTCTGTGTACTGGGTGCAGCTCTGACTGCCACCCCCCTGACCCAGAAATGGATTAAGGGGAAGAAAATGGATGGACGGATGGATTAAGTCATCCTAATGTCTGAAAAACTAGGTCCCAAACTTTAACAGTCACAAAGCACAGGGTCGCCAGTACAGGGGCGCATGCCAAACCTATTGAAGTTGTTTTTAGTGGTAGGGGAAAACAGATACGGGGAGAACATGCAAACTCCTCACAGAAAGGCCTGGAGGTGGAATCAAACCCAGGTGTCTTGCTGTGAAGCACGAGTGCTAACCACTGTGTGCCACTGTGCCACCCAAAAAGACATATATTACATCTCTCAGAACACTACAGCAGATCATATTCCGATTCATTTCTTTTGCCATTTGCAGTAAAACCACATTGGAATACATTTGCAAAAGTCCATAGTGTGCTCCAGACAAGTAGGTTCCTAAAAATAGCTAAATGTACAGGAATTAAACAAGCTAAAAGTACAGGAAGTAAAAATGGGTATTGTAATAAACCCTTCCCGCTGAATGGAACCTTGATGTGTCTGTTCTTTTTGTTGGATACTGAACAGGATTTGAAATAATAACCTGGTCTCAACATAACTGTACTGCATACATTGCAACATCCAGTACATTGCTCTATTTTTCCATTTTGACCTACATAGCCAAGTCTTTCATCTTATCATCCATAAAAAAATCCAATCAGCATTAGCGCATTGGAAAAAACACACAAAAGGTAACATTGTAATCATAGAACAAACCCCTCGTACAATAGCTTTTGTTCTGCCTCTTCCGCTCCCCTCCCAGTGGTCGGGCCAGTGGGAAATCTAATAGAGTTGTATCTCAAGGTTACACACATTGCATACATCAGGCCACAAATCCATTACTCAGGAAGTTTCCTGCGGCAGCTGCAGTGTTTTGTCACAGTCCAAACGCAGACAGAAGCCAAGAAACTCCAAGCAGCCGTATTAAAAGGCGGTGTGCTATAACTGTCTGTGCCTCCTACTGTGTGGGATCCAACCTGAGCGCTCTCTCTGGGCTCTGCAGAAATGTCAACGCAGTCACTAAGAAGAAAGTGGATGAATAAAGTTGGACAGAAAATATTCAAATAATGAGAGTTTTGCAGCATGAGTTGGAATGTAGAAGAAAAGGGTCTAAGGACGGTAAGTAACTAAGTAAGTAATCTTTATTTATATATATAGACATTTTTTACAGACGTGTGGTGAAGTAAAGAAGGACCCAAAAATGCAAGAATGTCAAAAACAATGATTTAATGATGATAATGAATAATAATAATTATAGTACAAACAAACTCAAAAATACGAACACAGGAACATAGATATAGACAATGGACCAGTAACAAGGGGAGAGGAGCACAGGGTACTAATAAACACACACACAGTTGAAACACGAGGGTGGGGCAGACACTCAACACAAGGGAACAGGAAGTCAAACCAAAACAAAACCACAAAACTGAAGTCAAAATAAAACCAGTTAAAAAATAAAATCCACACCCTGATACAAGGTCACCCAAAGCGCTTTACAATGTTCAGGGTTCAGATTTTTTTCCATTCTCTCCACACAGTGATGATGGAAGCGAGACAGCGAACACACTGGCACATCAAAGCCCCCAGACAACGCCATGCATTCACTCACTCACTACATTCAGACCTATTGTGCATGTTTTTAGTGGTAGGGGAAAACACAGCACCCAGAGGATTCCTACACAGACAGCGATGATCCAGGATATTTATGAACAGTGGTCATAAATACCCAATGGCTCCTATGTGTTTGTTATTATTGCATTTTTGAACTGTTTGATTCTCTGGCAACTTTGTAAAGACCTCTGCGATGACTGCTGTTGTGATTTAGGGCTAAAAAAAAATGCATTGACTTAAACTGAAAAGAAAGTTGTTGTGGTATGTTTTTGTTTAGAAATGTGAATATAGCTTTTGTTTGAGCTCAGGCTGTAGCTATGGATTATTATAGTCAACACTCTGTGTATTAATTATGTATTTTAGACAAATAAAAATGTATTATTCCCGATCATGAAATTAATTCAAACTACATAGTTCTTGAATCAGTCTTCCGAGCAGCAATGAAATTAGTTATGTGCAGCTGATGTAGCGGTTTCACAAGTAGTTGAAGAAAAATAGCCCATTAATCAAGGTATTGTAATTGCAGCTTTTTTTTAATTGATTAATTTGATTGATTTGTTTCATAGTTTTAGCCTTAGTACAGATCTGAGTACAGATCTAAAGATCTTAAGATGAAGTTTTAGTGTTGCAGCACAAGTTTACAGAACAGTAGGAACAAGGAGCAGACAGCTAAGATACTTACATTCAATTAGATTCAATTAATTATTGTATAGCCCTAAATCACAACAGTAGTCAGAGGACTTAACAAAACAGTTGAAATCGCCAACACAGATCAAAGAATCAAACGGTTCATACACAAAAAACATAGAATACATAGGTGTTGGTCGGTAGGGGGAGTTTGATCAATGTCCATGAATGTTGATAAATATCCATAAATGTTGTAGAACGTTATGGGCCGTTCAGACCGCCGACGCTTGAACGCATCTTCCACGGGCACTGGAGGCACATTCTCTAAATTTAAGACGCTAGGGGCGTTCTTCCCCAAGAATGCAGCTCTGCAGCATTTCTGAGTCCAAAGACCTTCCAGAGACTTCATATAACAGCATTGTGTTCACGGAAATGCGCCATAAGTTCATGATGTTATTAATAAATA
This sequence comes from Knipowitschia caucasica, assembly GCA_964034765.1. Lineage (NCBI taxonomy): Eukaryota > Metazoa > Chordata > Actinopteri > Gobiiformes > Gobiidae > Knipowitschia > Knipowitschia caucasica. The sequence continues at coordinate 26,874,778 of OZ035839.1, read as the reverse complement.
GTACTTCAGCATTGACAAACACGTTAGTAGCACTTGCTTACTGTCACGGGGGAACGAGAACTCAGGCTGGAGGCATATGTTCACGAGCACTGTGTCCCCCATTGTCAATCCTGGCTTAGTCCTGTTTTGCACGTGTGACCGCTGGAAAAGGTTAAAATCTCCTGCCTGCGTCGATTTGCCGCAGCCGCGTCGCAATGCCGCCTCTGTTGCGTGCTTTGTGTGTACGTGCCACGACGCATATGCGTTTAAATGCGTGAATGGACGTCACCATTGACTTTGCATTGAAAGTCGCCGCAACCCATGATCCTGTCTGAACGCCCCATTAGAGTGTTCTGGATCATCACCACAGTTCTTCTTGTTAGACAACTACAGACCCTCCTGCATCGGCAAGGAAAGACTCTAAACCCAGTGGGAGAAAAGTGAGAAACCTCTGGGAGAACCACAGAGTTTCATTGATTTCTCCTATAAGTGAAAGACACAAACTCACAAGCCCCTCCTCGCTCTGCTATCCTTAAGCATCGTCATGACATCTTGACTGAGACCTGAAGGAAGCGTCTGGGGTGGGGGAGGTCTGCTGTAAAGATGACGGATGTGGGCAGCAGATGGGCGTGCTTTACGACCTGCACCGGCACTTCGTTTAAGTGTGTGTAAAATTGATGGCCGACCATAATTGACCTCCAAAGCCGCCACTGTATTGAAAGCTGTTCTTCTCTAAAATAGCAACTTTTTTTTTTTTTTCACTCACTTTTTGACACATGGGGGCGCGGCTGATTTATGTAAGGCTGTCGGCAGGTTGGCGTTTCAGCCGTACAAGCCCAGAGATGTTTGGTATAGTGTAGGAAAGTGTGAAAGTACAATGTTTATGTTCTCTGAAGGGAAGCCGCTAGAAAAGGTATGCCTCATGATACATGATGTAATGGAGATAGATTGAAAAAGAAGGCTGTTTAGGGAACTATTGGTAGCAGCTCATTAGTCCTTATCAACTACGATTATGGGGAATGGATGCTTTCGTTTTGAGGTGACCTTTGACGTTCTGTGCTTTGTTAGTTTAAAGGCAAGCATAAAACAGGCATTCGATTTGTCTGCCGAGAAGCATTCAAGCTTATCATAACTTTGTAGATTTGATGGCGGACCCAGCAGATCACCAAACAATAATATTGTCTGCATTTACAAACATCTATCTAATTAATTTAATTATTGTGCTTGGTAAAAGATTTATTTTTAAGACCAAAAATTGATATTCACTCAATATGGGCGAATTTAAAAAGTTTATTCAGAATTTTTTTTATTTACAAAGTTATATGGTTGATGCTGAAGCCAAAAAATATACAAATGGATGGGAGATTCTGAAAAGATTATTTTGAAATGTTACTATGTTTATTGTACGTAAATGTAGGTGTGTGGAAACCGCCTGGACTTGACCTGGTAAGGAATTTATTTTATTTTACCATCAAAATCCTTTTACAATTTGTGAAGTGCAGACAATGTCCATCTTTATTTTATTTTTATTTTTGTTTTGTTTTTATTTTATTTTACTTTTTCTTCAATGGAAATATATGTAATAATAATAATTAATAAGTCCTTAAACGGGACAATTAATACAGACAAAACCTTTCACAAGACAATTGGAATGAGTGAGTGAGTGAATGGGGGATGAGGGAGGGTGGGGTGGTACACTTGTTATGTAAGTGTATCTTGTATTTTTATGTTAAACTGATTATTTTCTGACAGTTGAAAATAAAGAATAAAAAAAATAAAAATAATTAAAGCCGCAAGCGGCGATGAAAGGCCTCGCCCCTCTTGCGACCGCCTCCTGGGCGCCAGTCCCACAAGCGTCACGCCGACGAATTGGCAGCCCAATCTGACCAGGATTACGTATATAAAAGCTCATTTATATGATAAAGTGCGTCCCTAGTGGTCACCTCCGGGACATGCACCCTCTATGTAGAGTAGTATTTTGCTCGTACAGATGTAAAGATTTGATTTTGCAACTTTGGTGAAGATCGGAAAAGTTTAGGTCAGAAGCCTTCCATAGGTGGCGCTGTAGAGTCATATTAGGTGTGTGTTTTCACACCATTACTCTCAGGTCATTACCAACTGTTAGTGATGTGAGTTTCAGCTCTGTAGGTCTGAGCCTGTGGTCAGGAGAGCATCAAACATGGAGAAATTCCCCACTACCTCGCATGAAAACGATAACAAAATTCTAACTTTTATGCAATGATTGCATAACTTCAATCCTTCCAGATGGAGAAATGACATGGTAGAAGTCTGTGCGCTGAAAATCCAGGGACTAGTACGAAGCCAAAAATGCGACACCTTGAACTGCCTGTAGGTGGCGCTGTTGCACTCACAGTTGTATGTTGCATATCGTTGTGTTCAGGGTCATACGTTGTATTTCTGAATTCATTCTAATTCTAATTTCGTGTACCTACTCCAAAATATGCAATCCTGCCTCCAATCGAAATGGCAAATTTTGAATTTTCAAGGGGGCGCTATTGATTCGCCTTTTGTCGGACAATCTCGAAACGTCCGTTTTATCAAATGTTTCGCCGGACCGGTCGTTTTAGACCCCCCATGTGCAGACTTTTGTGCATGTCTTCAGGGTCAAAAATCGAATTGTTTCGGCGGTAAAAGAATAATAATAATATGAAACCGGTGAATAACAATAGGCCTCCCCAATACTTCGTATTGTCTCGGCCTAAAAATTTATCAAGTGGAAAGTATCAAAACAATCCCAGGGTAGAATGGTGGCGCCGTGGTTATCACTTATGCTTCACAGCAAAGGTCATGGATTTAATTCCACCTCCACCGCCTTTCTGTGTGGAATTTGCATGTTCTAGCACGTCTGCATAGGTTTTCTCTGGGTTCTCCAATTTCCCCTACCACTAAAAACATATACAATAGGTCTGAATGTAGCGATTGAGTGGACGGATAGTAACGGTCAGTGTGTTTGGCGTATTGCTTCTCTTTTCTCTGTGTGGAGTAAATTTTGTGTGACCTTGTGGCTCAGTTGGAAGAGCATTGGCCTTCTCCACTGACTCCCACTGATGTCAGCTGCCGTTGTGTCCTTGGGCAAGACACTTAACCCCACTTTACCTGAAGCTCTCACTGAAAGGTCAAGGCTCACTGACAGAGCAGCCATTTTGTGGACTCACCACCTGCAGGAGGATCCTTGAGGGGCTGGTGGTCTGCGTATTGGCTGCAGCTCTGACTGCCACCCCCTCGCCCCACAAAAGGACTAAGGGAAAGAAGATGGATGGATGGACCTTGGTCTATGAATTGTGATAAAAAAAATAGTTAATACTAATGATTTCTCAAAGTTTTGCATGTTTCACTCTCGATTGTAAAATTAGGTGACAAGTGCCGATGTTGAGTAGAGACTGATACAGGTATTGACATTGCTTACATTTCTCCAGTATAGTAGAACCAGATTAACTTGATCTACTAAAAAGACAAGATGACCTATTCTATTCTAATGTAGAGAACCATTTCTCCCGACGCTTATCGAATGCGGCTTTGTTTGGGAGATTACTCAGATAAAGCTGCATGACCGAAAGCTAACAGTAGTTAAAGATTATGCCATAGACCGGAATCAGCGAGTAAACCTGGGAGTTGAGTACATTTCAGCTCCAGACACAGATAAAAGCACAGGCACACACATTTATCTCCAGTCCGATCTCTCTCACTCACTATGATGCTCTTGGTACCTCTACAGAGCAAAAGGGACGATCACCGCCTCTGTGATGAAGACTTTGACCTGCAGGCTCTACTCAACCCCACACTATCAGGAGGAGATCAAGAGCCCGAGGTCCAGATACCCTCGACCTGAAAGCTCGCCGGCCTTCAAAGCAGAGGAACATAATCTTGTCATGCAGCTCCGACAGCAGCAGGAGCGAGGGGCCAAGCTGGACAATCACGAGGGTAATGAAAGAGAAGGACTCAGAGTTGCAGAAGGTCATTGATGCTCAACAGGTCAAAGGCAAAACAAGAACTCACCAACACAAAAACAGCTCTGGAAAGCAGCTATCTCAAAGAGCAGGACGTAATAATCATTGAGATGGAAAAGCAAAAGATCTCTGTGGCTATTGATATCAACCATTGCAGAGGGGGTAATACCAGGACCAAGGGTGGATCAGAACCTAGAATGGACACTATCTTTTTCTGCACTGCAAAAATTGCAAAAATTTGGCAAAATGTATTTTAATATGAGCATATTTTGATTGCCTTAAAATAAGATTTGCCAATGGAACAAGAAAACATTTTCTGTTTCAGAAATACAAGAAAAAAACTTGTCCCATCGGCAAAATATTGTTTTAAGAAATTTTGAATGTAGGGCGACAGTAGCTCAGTTGGTAGGCATTGGCCTTTGGGCCTGAAGGTCGTGGGTTCGAGCCCACCGTAAGACCTATTTCACGACTCCCACTGATGACTGCTGTCGTTGTGTCCTTGGGCAAGACACTTAACCCCACTTTGCCTGAAGCCCCCACTGAAAGATCTCAGCTCCTGTGGACTCACCACCTGCAGGAGGATCAGTGAGGGGCTGGTGCCCTGTGTCCTGGGTGCAGCTCTGACTGCCACCCCCCCGACCCAGAAATGGATTAAGGGGAAGAAAATGGATGGACATTTTGAATGTACTCAAATCAAGATGAAAAGCATCCTATTCAAGCAATTATTACCTAATATTTTATATTTTTTGCAGTGTGAAGCTGCCCCAGAATTGAAAAGGCTGAACCAGGAGCTGTAAACAAACTGTAGGAGGTGGAAAATCAGGCCCAGGTCATCAGAATCAGTGGGGGAGGGTCCCAGCTCAAAAGTGGCAAAAATGACGTGCGCTGACATGCTTGCAATACCACCCCGGGCCGATGGGGGTCGACCCAGAAGAAGAATTAGCCAATGCTAACATATAGCATTGGCAGACCTCTCAAAAACGTCTTTACAGGAGGGACCAAAAGTTGGCTCTCGTTCAAATGAATGGAGCTGCGCCGGCTGACACATGCGCAGATGCGTTTTTTCACAATTTTCTTGTGGGCGGGACCACTCGCGGCCATTTTGGATTGCTCCAGTAGAGCACATTTTTGGCCCATTAGTTAGAACGGCGGAGGTAGGCGTGACTCTGTCCGTTAATATATACAGTCTATGATCAGAATATAAAATAATAGCTCACATTCACACAGTATGGCTTAAGATTTCAACACTAATTTCAAGATTGTAGCTTTTTTTGATTAGGCCCAAACAAACTTTTAGTAACCATCACAAAATACATGTAAGCTCTTTTCATTTAAGTCACATTTCTCTTCCTCTCTTTGAATGTATGTGTGCTGATACTAGGGATGCACGATAATGCAAATTTGAATCGATATCGATAACCGATAATTGTATGTCTGCCGATAACGATAACCGATAATGTCAGCCGATAATTCTTTGCCTAATTGACTTTAGTTTTAATACAAACCTATCTCCTGCTTTATTTTTGACCTATACATATAACAATGAATCACTTTGTAGAGTAAAAAGTTGGAATTTATTAATTTATATTCTTGCTTCAAAGGCTTTATCAGTGCAATATATTAAAGCTGCACTAACTGACTTTATTTTTGTATTCATTACGAAAATGCTATCCATGTCCGTGTAGGGCATTGGGATATACGTCCTTTTGACGAAAAAGTAGCGCAGATTTGTGCTGGCGTGACATTATATTTTAGATCGAGTTTTGATGAAACAAGGAAGAGAATGTGTTTCGGGTCGCGGATTGTGACCAATTACCGCGGACCACTGGCCCCCACTTTTGTGAGAAATCTACAGGTCTCAGTTAGCATAGACGGCTAAGTTAGCACAACAAGCGGCGGAGCTAACCTGAAGCTTCGTCTCTTCATCACCGGTTACTGCTTACACAGCAAGACAGCCATCCAAAAGAAAGTCTCGTTCCTCCGCGCTTCCCGGTTCTATCGTTCTATGGTCATGCCATCCACGTGCAAATCCATGTCCATGTATTATCCATATTGGGAGACGCTAGCTTCGTCCCAACAGTGGGTGTGTGTGGGGGCGATAGGTTCGTGGGTGCGGGGAGGGGAGCAGAAAGAGAGAGGCCAGCGAGTCTGCTGCTTCAAAATCCCAAAGTCAGTTAGTGCAGCTTTAAGTAGAACTTATGAAGTAAGTTTACTATTACTACTACTACTAAGTAGAACAATGAGGCCAATAGAAATAGGCCCATAATATTCAATGTATAACATTAGCAAAATAGCAACAAGTAACATAACTTTTCAAAAAATCGGATCAGTGGTAGAGTTTTCTTAACAAAGGGTATCATCTCTGCCTTCTCACATCCTAACCTGTTTCGTTTTTCATCCATTACATTTGCAGCAGCAGAAAATAAGCGTTCGCTGTCAACGCTAGTGCAAGGGGCAGACAGGTATTTCCGCGCAAGCTGGGCCAAGTCTGGAAAACGGCTTTTGTTCTTTGCCCAAAAGTCCAATGGTGTCAGAGTCTGGGTCTTCATGGGGAGTGTGGCCTCTGAGACTTATCAGATTTGTTGTGTTGAAGCCCGTCGACCTTTTTCCTCCACGTGGAACTTCTGCAGAGCACGTTTTGCAAACTGCGAGAGAGTTGTCTTGGTCAGACACGGAAAAAAATCCCCACACTGGTGACTGCCACGTCATTATGCTTTTTCTTTGTAAACAAGAGCGCGGCTTGGTGACGCAACAAATATGCGACATTCCCTTACGGAGTGGAGGGGGTTGAGGAGAGAGCATGGAGCGCGAGCCACGACAGACTGCTCAGAGGCAAAACGGAGATGATTTGTCTTTGCTATTATCGGCGCATTTTATCGGTTGATTTCTTACTATCGAACTTATCGGTTGGACGTCAAAATTGCCGATAATTGCCGATAATTATTGGACACCGATATTATCGTGCATCCCTAGCTGATACTAAATGATCAATAATGAACTTTCTTTTGCAACATCTCTACATTCTGGCATACAAGATAATATACAACGTTGGTCTAAATAAACCATTTACAACCTGAGGAAAAGTTTTTAAAGTCCTGATGAAAGATAACAGTGTTTTCAGTAGGAAAAGTATGTGTTGGCGTTCCATGGTTCCCCTGGGGCACGCTTCCCTTCTCTCTGTGAAGCAGTGTTGAAAATGCCGCTCGGTGGGTGTCATTGATTGTTTGTGCACAACAGCAGTTAGTTGTGATCAACCCCTGACAAAGATTCCTCGGCTCCATCCTCTCCACACAATCAGCCGTCTCGGTCTTTCTCTCTAATGTCTTAATGCACCTGTGAATACGGGTTACTAAAGCAGTGCTGATTTCAAACTTGTGTGGGCTTAAGACTTTCACTTGTTGGTGTTTAGGGAGCCGTCGCTGAAAGAATGGGTGGTTCTTTGCTGGATGAGCATTGGAAAATTGCTTAAAGCAGATCTATTATGTAAATGGACTTGGTTTCAACCATGTTTCAACATTGTTCCTTCTTCGCAACCAATAAAACGAGGGACAGGATACATACACATTTGGTTCTGTTCCTGTTTTTTCATGCTGCACAAATGTATAGAACAGACGTGGTCAAACTGCGACCCGGGGGCCACATACTGGGTCTCCCTAGCCCAGCACATGTGTTCTTATTCAATTTTGATTGATTTATCGGGGTTGATAAAAATACAGTATATGCAAGAATGCTCACACTTTAGAGTTATAGATAATAATTTAGCTGATGCCACACTGAGAGTTTTTGTGGGGTTTTTTTTTTCTTCTAAGAACAGATGGCAGTAAAGGGGGAGCACCTCAGAACAGCTGTGGGATCAGCTTAAGATTCACTCCTAAACAATAACAATAAACTTGGATTTTAAGGTTGCATGATGAACTAAATAAGAAGAGTCCTCAGTGGGTAAAAGAGATAATAACACACGAACAATGGTAACAGAAAAACCTTGGAATTAAAACGAATATTCAAAAAGTAAAGTAGTTCATCAATGTTCAGGAAAGTGCTTAACTTTTATTTACATTTTTCTTTTTCAATTTCCATAAATGCATACTCACGCTGTAGTAAATAGCCTCACAGTTTACAAGTAATATACTGAATGCATGCGCAGAACTGTGTGAATGAATTTACATACTGAACATGACATTTGCAAATGTGACATTAGAGGTGATGTCAACTTCAATTTTATTTATACTCTAAAGAACATATATTTCTGACTGTGGGACAAGATGTAGAGTAAGAATTTTAAAACAACACATTTAGAATAGTCCGTCTTCTTGGTATGACTACAAACCTGAAAGTTAAACGAAAAGAAGTTGGTCCTCCGACCGACTTCTTTTGCACTGTCCCAGGTCTAGACTAAAAACCAGAGCAGACTTGGGTCCTGCTGTGGCTGTAAATATTAATGGACACAGTCACGCCTATCTCCGCGGTTCAAACAAATGGGCCAAAAATAGTGCTCTACTGGAGCTATCCAAAATGGCCGCGAGTGGTCCCGCCCACAAGAAAATTGTGAAAAAACATTCGGTCGGAGGACCAACTTCTTTGTAGACCATTTTCAAGATGACTTCCACTTCTGTTTAAATTCTATTCCGGTTTCTTCTTTGAATCTCAAGGTCAACCGCGACCAATCAAACTCAAGCTTCTGGAGCCAGATCCTCTGAATGGCAAGAAAACTAAACTAAACCAAATTTGTAGCCATTGTTAGCGATTCTGTGGCATTTATCAAGTGCCGGTCATGACACCAAAGTGCTGCTGCTGCCTCAAACTATTGCATTCGATTGTAACTAAAGTTTCCTATTTCATGTAACACGTCACACCAATCATTCATTCCATACGCGGTGGTGGTGAGCTACTAGCCACAGCTGCCCTGGGGTAATCTGCCGCAAGTGAGGCTTCCATAGAGGCCCCTCCTACCACCACCTGCCATTCACACACGCACAACATTCACACAAGGCAAAGTGTCTGGGAACAATAGATCTCCCATTACAGTGGTGCTCAGGCCTCACACTTAGGAGACCAGGCCCAATGTTAGTATCATGACAGGCAAATACACCAAATCTTCTGGTTATGGGAAATGTTGATTTGATATGACCAGAGAGAGAGAGAGAGAAGAGAGCTCTCTTGTCTCTCTTCCTCCTTTCTAGTCTCTCCCTCTTCACCAGAGGGAGAGAAACCAGAGAGAGAGAGAACAGAGATAGAGGGACCAGAGAGAGACCAGAGAGTGAGCAGAGAGGTCCGCCAAATTGTGCTGTTCCTGTGAAATTGAGATCTTTTGTGTTTGTTTGAAATGGAAGTAAGACAACCTTCAGTCTATGTTGTCTTTGTTAAGAAGGTCTATCAGGAGTTGGGAATGGGAATGGGGGTTAGGGGATTTTGTTTGGGTTATTGGTGTCTTAATAACACCTGGACACGTTTTTGTCCTGTTCAGAGGCGTGTACATTTTTCAGCTGCTGTTCCAGTATTTTTGCCTCCAGTTGTCTTATCCTAACAGCTGCATCTGTCTTTGTCTTCTGGATTTGATAGTTGAATATTTGCGGAGATCTTGAATGTGCTTCTTTGCGGATTCGTCCAGGTCACTTATTACTTACTCACTTGGGTTTTCCACCTGTTTTTTGATGCCCACCTCTTGCTTCTTCTTGCCTTCAGATAGTGCTGTCAGCTCGCAATATTTGGTCTCTAACATCTCTCTAACCACACTCTCCAACTCTTTTCTTTCCTTTTTGCCGACGATTCTTAGGATTGTCTTAACCTCTGGATCTCTTCCAGATGGCTTTGCTGAATCCTTTCCATCTCTACACGTTCTTCCTCCCACTCTTCTATTTTTTTTTTCTTTTTTTTTAAATTAAATGATACAAAGACATACAAAAGTGACACATAGACATACAAAAGTGGTACCATGACATACCAAAAACATTGAAGCAGCGACAAAAACATGGGGACATACAAAGACATACAAATATTGAGACAGCATGAAACATTACCATATGGGAGGTAGGGGTGTGTGTGTTTGTGCGTGTGTGCGTGTGTGTGTGTGTGTGTGTGTGTGTGCGTGCGTGCGCGTTAGAGAGAAAGAAAAACAAAAAACAAAACAAAAACATTCAATCGTCTACTCTAGATCATCAACACCCACCTTATTTAATCCAATTTTAATTTATGTTTTATGAGTTAAGAGATACTCCAGCCTCCGCCTTCTTTGCCTGTTATCTGCTGTCTATGATTGTGTGTGTGTGTGAGTGTCTAAGATGCATTAAAAAGCACATGATGGGAGTGTTCTCCTCATGTGTCCTGAATCCCTTGCCATGTGTGTATATGTTTATGTATTTTCCCTTTTCAAATTTCTATTTATTTAGAGTGTGGTGCATTAAAAAACACAAAGGATGACGGTGGCTGGGATCAGGGCTATGGTGAAATGAGTTGATGACCGGTGTTGGTGGTGATGACAGCGAGGAAAGGTTTATTTATTTTGATGGTTTTTTTTTTTATTATTGTTACGGGCCAGGCCCTTACTGTCCAGGAGAGGGAGCTGTCTGGGGTTTGCCTGCCTTCTCTGCTGTCTCCTCCTCTGTGCAGGTCCACACCTGCACCATGCCACGCCCATCATCAATGGGTTTTTTCACCTGGGAGCTGAGAGCTGCTCACTCTCCTCCTCGCCTCCTGTCCTCCTGTTCTCCGGTGCTGCTGCTCGGCTGGGGCCTGTCTTGGTGGGCTCTTCTTGAGCCACCACGTCCATTCCTTTGTTGCACATTTGAGTTTGTCTTTTGGTTTATGCACCACATTCACTGCACACCACACACAGGCTTTCATTGCACTCACACATCTGCACCACACACTGATTACAACATGCTCACACCCCATACCTTGGTTTTTGTCCATGTTATACTCTTTTGTTATTATTAAATATACTTTTTGAACTTTTTACCCCCGTTTCGCCTCCCTATTTGTTGTGGCCCTGAGCCGGCCACATTATTAATAACATTATTTATATATATATTGGTGATGATGATAATGGTGATGATGTAGATGACAACGGCAGCAATGTTCAGGTGTATGTAGGTGTTCTGTTGGTCAAAGCGAGAGTGAGAGAAGGGACCTTGAGGGAGTTAGGCAAAGAAACAGTTTATTGATAATGTTTGAGTGTGACTCTACCATGAGATCTGACAGTAAATTTTTCCATTGGTTAATGCTTATTTTAGTTTTTGATTTCCAGTTAATGAGTATGGTTTTCTTGGCGATGGTTAGGGCAATCAGTAAAACTTTAGTGTCTGATGGGTTGAGTGTTAGTGATGATGTATCTCCCAAAATGGAGAGGGATGGGCAGAGTGGGATGTGACAGTCCAAGAGGGCAGAGAGTGATTCTGTCACCTGTCTCCAGAAAAGGAAAACAGGTGAACAGAACCATATGGCGTGAATGTAGGTGTCTGTTGTATTTTGTGTGCAGTTGGTGCATGTATCCGAGATTGAAGTACATTTTGAGAGTTTCTGTGCTGTGAAATGAGTACTATGTATTATCTTGTACTGTATTAATTGTAGATTTGTATTTTTGGACATGTTATAGATATTATTACAAACGTGAGGCCAGAAGTTGGCATCAGGAGCAAGCGCTAAGTCTCTTTCCCATTTTTTATATGGGAGTGATATTGTCTGATCTGAGCTAGCAATGATTTTGTATATAATAGTTGTAAGTTTTTTTTTTGTACTTATGTTTAGCAGCTCTGAGACTGCTGGGGGGAGGTTAAGATTTATGTTTTTGTATACTGAGTTAATTGAAGATTGTAACTGTAGGTATTCTAAGTATTGTGTGCTCCTGATGCCAAACTTCTGGACCAGGCAGGGAAATGAAACCAGTGTGTTGTCCTGAAAGATGTGCTGCAAGTGTGTGATGCCTCTCTCCTCCCACTCTTCTACGGTGTGTAGTAACACAGTGGCCTTCTAGTGACCCAGTGGCTATAAGACTGGGCATCATGGGGTCTTTACTTTTGATCACGGTTTTGTCAACAGTGCTCCAGGATCAATTGTTTTTGAGGTTTTCTTGTGGAGGGTTCCCTTTGGCAGGGCTCGACATTAACGGTTGTCCGCTTGTCCGGGGCAAGTAAAGATTTGGGACCTGCAAGTGCGCTGTTTTAGCAAGTTGCCCGATCGGGCAAGTGATGTATTACATTAACCCATTCAGGCCGAGAACACGAGTCTTCATCTGTAGCGGCTCTGTTTATTTTTTTTTGACTAATTCTCTTCTTTGGTAAATTCTCTGGATCAATGAAATGTATCGGGATAAACCAGGAATTAAAATGTTCCGCGGATCCGCGATTCACCGCTGAAAACGTCATTTCTGTTAAATGTGTGACCGCGGGAACTTTCTGTTGTTTGCATTACACACTCGAACGGCATTCACATCCGCCGTTCTGAGCCCAGGGCAGCTGTGGCCGCTTTGTACGGACAGCCGCTTTTACAACACCTCAGTGAAACTTGGTAACGAGCACGGACCATAGACGTCGTGGACAGAACCATAGACGCGAGGGCAGGACCACAGACGCGAGGGCTAGAGATAGTCAAAACATGAAGTGGAAAAGTACAGGCTTCTGCACATTGATGGAATGATGAGTTTAACCTTAACAAAAGTTGCTTAAAAGTGTTATGAAATCTCACATTTGTAGTAGTAATCTTTATTTATATACCGCCTTTTCACTGCACATCGGAGTCTCAAAGCGGTTTACAATTGTTATTATTAGGGCATTTGTCCTCTCGCTCCACACAGAGACGGGAGCGGGATCACCAGTATAGGAGGCGCAAGCCAGATCTATTGTACATATTTTTAGTGGTAGGGGAAACTGAAGTACCCGGAGGAAACCTACGCAGACACGGGGAGAACATGCAAACTCCACTCAGAAAGGCCCTGGTCCGACCAGGATTCGAACCCAGGACCTTCTTGCTGAGAGGCGAGAGTGCTATCCACTCAGCCACCGTGCTGCCCATTTTACATACTTGACACTAGCAAACCCAAGCGAAATTGGCCCCTGTTTTGAAAAGAAGGAGCTAATGTGGTACACCCAAATATGTGTAACCACAATTGTTGTGCCTTATTTCAGATGTTTTGTTTGCATTTATATTTGTGTAACTATTTGTTTGTAATTTAGAAAGAATTCGTATATATTTAGTAAAGGTAGTCTTGTTTAAATTTAGAGAGTACAGAGGAAGAAATGCAGGAACTGTTGTCATTCTCAGTTGTAGTAGGGGGACCGAATTGACCGTGACCCTCAGACACAATCTGAAGTGAAACGAGTGCTGAGACTTTTCTTATGTTTTTCACAGATTGCGTGTCACATATTTTTGTTCATGTGGTCTCAACTCCAGCTTGGGACCCGTAACAAACTTTGGGGGCTCGTCCGGGATCTCTCCTCACTCAGTCAACGAGGACAGATCCAGTGATATTAGAACTACGACACAACGACCAGACCGCTACCCCAGCCAAACTTCCCGGTGGGTGTCCAGGAGGGAGATCAAAGTGGAAAGGATCTTCGCCTTCACGTGGAACCGCACAGCAGTGAGGAAAGTGTAGCGTGCTCAAGTCACCACAGAGTTATTACACAATAATCAAACAGTCAAAATGTCAACAGAAAGAAAGGAACTGATATGGAGCATCAGGGGGCGTTTATTCACACTCAAAGATTCAGATCTTCACAAGCTTGCAGGGAGTCTCGCAGTAGAAACTAAGGACACAGTACTGTTCAACCAAGATGATAAAGAGGGTTGTATGGATTATGTTACTTCCTACTTGCAATCAAGTAAACTACTCCAACTTGAAGATGAGGGCTTAAGTGAACTGTTAGTGCTGAATGATCTAATAGACCAAATCACTCAAACCAGTAACTTGGCTTTGACACCAAACCAAATTGAAACACTTGACATGGCCAGCCCACATCCATCCAACATACCAGATCCACAGCCAGCTGCAATGCCACCTGATGAAAATGCATACATCGAAACACAGTCAATAGAGGAGTTGAAGAAAGCTTATGAGACACTGGGTGAGAGACTAAAACTATGTCAAATGTCGCAACCTGCACATGTTAATACACTGAGCTATCAGAGTCACTCACAGACATGTCCCAGAGTACAAGTAATTCCTGAGAGACCAGTTACACTCAAAGATCTTTCCTACTTGCCTCGAAAAGAGTTCAAAGTGTTCGGCGGACAAATAGGAGACAATAACTCTGAAATAAGCTGCAATAGTCTCACAAAGCAGATCAATGAAGGAATCAGAGAAGGATTTGCTGAAGCTGAAATTGTTAGAGCTGTGCTGAGAATTGTTAAGCCTGGAACATTCAGGGACATGCTCATGCTCAAAGACGACCTGTCTGTCCCGGAACTTCAGGGCTTCCTTAGGTCACATCTAGGAGAAAAGGCAACAACCGAGATGTTCCAAGAACTAATGTGTGCGAGACAAACAGAACAAGAGTCTCCTCAACAGTTTTTGTATCGCATGATCGGACTCAAACAGAAGCTTATGTTTCAGTCAAAGCAGGCGAACACAGACATTTCTTATGATCCGAGAACTGTCCAAGAGGTGTTTCTTCACACAATCTATCAAGGCCTGGGTGTTAAATACGCAGATTTGAGACGACGGCTAAGACCCCTCACCTCAAACAAAAGCGTTACAGATGAAGAGATTCTTAGTGAGGTCACAAAGATAATCAGCGATGAAAACGAGCACCAACGTAGGCTGGGTCAAGTGACACGACAAAAGACACCACAAGCTCAAAGTGCCGCGATTGAGACTCAAGACAAGATAACTAAAGAACAACAAACTTCACAGACAATCAAACAACTTGCTGACCAAGTAAAGACTTTAACTGACATGGTTGCCAGTCTAATGCAACAAAAAGCAGCACAACCCCCTCCTTCACAAGCACCACCTCCTCTACCTTTCCGACCCACAGTCAAACCCTTCAAACCAGCCCAAAACAAAATATATCTTTGTCCAAGATGTACTGAACAGAACTTGCCAGAATGTCATCATTGCTTTGTGTGCAGTGAGCCAGGACACCGAGCAGTGGGATGCCTAAAGCGAACCAAAGTTCCGGGAAACTGGAATCGGTCTCTGTCGGGGGACAGTCAGAGACCACAGCAATGCCCCAGTCCCAGTCAGTAAATCCTACTTCATCACAGCGCACAAAGAACCATAATAAACGAGACAAGAAGACACAACTTGTCTCCGTGTGCCAAAGCTCTACATCCACAAGCTGCAAAGCTCCCTTAGTTGGTAAAAAGAGTCTCCTTAAGTGTTTGATTGGTGGCTATCCTGTAACAGTATTGTTTGACTCTGGTTCACAAGTGAGTATAGTTGACAGGTCATGGATCCAAAGATATATTCCCAACTATCAAGTTAGACCACTCCAAGAGCTGCTAAATGATGGACTTGAAGTTTATGCGGTTAATGGCCAAGCAGTACCCTACGATGGCTGGGTTGAGCTCACTGTTACACTAGCTGGTCATGAAGATCCCAATCTAACCGTACAAGCGCCATTCCTAGTGAGCAAACTGTCACTCCCTCAACCGCTAGTAGGAGCTAATGTGCTTGGGGCCATCATTCAAAGGCAAGAGTCAGACGAAGAAGCCAGTGCCGTGCTGTATAGTCTATTACGCAGAGCTTTTGGTATGGATGAAGAACAAGTTGTGGCTATGGTACACTTCATACAAGTGCCACCAAAGACAGATTGTGACCCAGTAATAGTGAGAATCGGCAGAGACAATATCACTATCCCAGCCGGGAAAGCCGTTCAAGTTTGGTGCAGGGTGCCCCAAAAATTTGACACTTCTGAACCCATTGTGTTATACGAACCCGAAGAGAACAATGTACTGAGACATCTAAGCATCGGAGAAGGACTTATGGAGATATGCCCGCGTGCATCGGCGCCGATGCACGCGCACATGTTTTACAAATGATCAATTTACTCGCGAACGGTAAAACGTAGCAACTTACTTTTTTTTCCTCTGTGAAGTACACATTCAGGGCTTTCCGAAACTAGTTTTGATTTGTCTGTGCGATGCACGGAGGATAAACTACGTTTGCCTGAAAGTCCGTGTCCAAAGCGTGACCTGTGAGGTACAAACAGCTGTGAGATACAAACACACGGGGACTGCCAAAGATCGTCAGAGAGTGAGATGTCTCACTCCTCTGTCTGTACTTGTTGTCCCACAGTTGAAACTACAGCTGCGATTGCAATTACCGGCTGAAGAGTGCGCATTATTGATAAAGACGATAATAAATACAGTAAAATGACCTTATGTGTATATGATGTATATATATATATATATGTATTATATAAATAATTGATTGTTGGTTTTTTTGGCTCAGTTTCTTATGTTTTACGTTTTTTACAGCTGTGCTACAGAAGCAACCCCAGCATTATAGACAAACTGCTTCAGGAAGGGCATCAGGAGTACAGAGTTTTTTGCTTTTATAGTGGAATTTTGTAAAAAGTATAATAGTTAGAGATTCAATTTTTTTCCCCATTATCCCCAAGACCATAAATAACATTTCTATGCAGTGTAAAAAGTTGTTTATAGCATTTCATTGTGTTTTTTCAATACATTTTTGTTAAATTGATTTTCCGTTTGATTTTTTCTTTGTCTTTATGATTCCATAATTTTTATATAATTCATATGACAGCTTTACAATATGAATATTCTAAAACCCCAGGTTGTACTGAAAAAAACAAAGTATACTGCTTGACTCTGCATCAAAAGATGACTGTTTTATGAACAATTATACACAAAGAAAACCAGGCGAGGAAAGTTCCCCAAAATGACCCATGTGCATAGAGGGTTAACAACCCACAAAGGCCTTTTGTCAAGATCCCCATCTCCAACCACTCAAAACACGAAATAACCCTACCAAAGAGAACAGCCCTGGGTACCATTCAGCACGTTGCTAAAGTTATTGAGACTGACACGCACACAGACGCACCAGAGCCAACTCCATCCATACAAGCTATAGCCACCGCAGTTGAGGTAACCAAAGTCGCCCCTTCTCAAGGTATGCCTGCTGAGTCATAGTTACCCCCAGTTGACCTAAGCCATCTGAGTCCAGATCAGCAAGAATCAGTCAAAAAGATATTGATGGAAGAGAATGGGGCGTTCGCTCACAGCAGTAGTGATATTGGCTGTATCCCTTCGCTGCAGATGGAAATCAGACTCAAAGATGACACGCCTGTTCAGAGGGCCTATGCTTCCATCCCGAAACCACTTTACAGAGAAGTAAAGGAATATATCCAAGAGTTGATTGTTAAAGGATGGATTGTCAGTGGACATTGTCCAAAGCCAAGCCGCAGAACCACACAAGAGAAACAGAGAATCCACCAAAAGACCAAAGACACCAGAACACCGTCCGGAGACAAGCGACTCTGAAGAAGAGCCAACTTACTGGCTACGAGTACCCAGACATTTACAAGAAAGACAATGCCCAGTTGAACATGAGTCCCAAAGCAGCCCTTGTCCCAACCAGACACAAGTAGAAAACACTTTCGGCCAACTTGGACAAACAAGACATACAGTTACGGAAGAGGAGCGACAAGAGAGTGGAAGCAATTCAGACCTACCATGCCCAAATGACAACCAGATGCTTCAGCTTCACAAAGACGCCGCGGAACCAAGCCCTGGTCCAGCAGTATATCCCAGTTCACTACCCGGTCCGGAGTCAGAGTCCAGCCTCCGCCCAGAGTCCAGCCTCGACCCAGTACGTTCTTCACCTACCAGTCCTTGGGCCAACCAACCTACCAGACTCGTCCGTCGTGAACACAATCAACGTTCAGCCATCCCCATATCCTTTCCTCTCTCTTTACCACCAACATCTCTACCCCCCTCCTCTTACTCCTAACCCCTACTTACCTTCTTATGGTATGGTCCTGTGAAGATGCCAGAAATTTAAGGACATTAGAGATAAAAAGACATTCCAGAAACATTTGTGCAAAGACATTTAGAGACTGGGTTTTGTTTAAGTTAAGTGTCAGGAGCCACTTTTGTTGTTGGGGAGCATGTGGTACACCCAAATATGTGTAACCACAATTGTTGTGCCTTATTTCCGATATGTTTTGTTTGCATTTATATTTGTGTAACTATTTGTTTGTAATTTAGAAAGAATTTGTATATATTTAGTAAAGGTAGTCTTGTTTAAATTTAGAGAGTACAGAGGAAGAAATGCAGGAACTGTTGTCATTCTCAGTTGTAGTAGGGGGACCGAATTGACCGTGACCCTCAGACACAATCTGAAGTGAAACGAGTGCTGACTCATTACTCCTCTGAGACTTTTCTAATGTTTTTCACAGATTGCGTGTCACATATTTTTGTTCATGTGGTCTCAACTCCAGCTTGGGACCCGTAACACTAACTTGCTAGGTTGGCTGCTAACATTTGCATGTATTGATTTGCAAATTTAGGTAATGACTTATAACAGCAGGGGCCCTCGGGTGGGCTTTGTTTATTCGTGCAGGGGAGGGAGAGCTGCAAGAGAGTACTACAGTAGTCCACTGATACACATGTGGACAATGCAGAAGAGATGCCATGGCAGTGCTGTGTCCCCTGAGAATGCACAGTATATATTTTGTAATCAGTTTTTCTCAGTGTCTTTGGTGCGTTTTTCACATAATTCATCACATTTGAACAACAGTTAGTGCATTTCTCAGAACAATTAGTGCAAACGGCAAAACCTCATGGATAACCTGCTAAAAAGTCACTTCCTCAAAATGAACTTAATTCCTCTGTCAGGGATGAAGCAGACAGAGACGGATCGTGGTGCGCCAAACTCTGGAAGTTTATTTAAGTTTCTCTCAAGTTCCAGTGGTTTCCATTGTTTCTTTCTCTCAGACAAAATGGAGTCAGTACACAGTTTATATAGTCATTGTCACGTCACACATGGAAAGACCTACGTGTCACACAGAGACAGTCACATCATAGTCAAAATAATCAGAGTCCTTGTAGAGTCCTGCACGTAGGCCATATTGCTATCTAATGCCGTTTTTCCACAGTGTCGGTTCAGTTCATTTCGGTACGGTACGGCGCACCTATTTTGCTTTTCCACTAGTGGATGGAATGGGAGATTTGAGTACTTTTCCGTACTGCCTCAGCCGTGGTTCCATCCCCATAGTACCCGTGCCATGACGTAACGTCGGCCCACTGCCTTACACTGATTGGTCAACGAGTGTCGTCACTGGAAGCGGCATCTGACCCTTTGGGGAAAACAACTCAACCGCCATCTTTAAAACCGGCTGCTCTGCTCGGCTCTGCTTCGGCTACATTACGTCCTCCTCACTCCAGAGAAATGGAATTGCACAGAAAGCCCCAAAAGTCCTGGTCCTGGTCGGTGGAAGAGGTCCACACGTTCCTCTCTTCAGGCCAAAGAAAGAATTCAAAGGCAGCTCGAGGCTCAACACAGTTTTCAGGAGATCACCCAGCTCTGGATTTGTGACTAGTCTGTGGTAATCCTGGAAATAACTGGTTAGCTACGAACCCCCTAAAGCTCTCATTGAAATGTATTTACTGTGTAAATGCTCGATTGTCTGTTGTACACAGTGAGCTAGCTACATTTAGCTTCATTTAGCTATCGATAGCAGCTAAGCTAACGTCCTCCCTGTGCTACTGTGCTTTATCTCGTATTATCTGCAGTATCCACGTGTTGTCATTCTGTTTTGTGCTTGTATTTAAGTTGTCGTGTGTATTTTTGTATGAGAATCTCTTTCCATAAGTGTGGAGATTACCAACGAGTGACCGGAATATTCTCATCTGGACCTGGCCCGGACCTGGTCTTAGACATACGTACTTTTGACTTTGTAAACTGTTGGTTTTGCACTATACTTTTGTTTTCAATAAATCTGTGATTGTATCCCAAGACTGTGTTTCATTCATTTATTATTATTGTAGCTGAGGTTTGGGTATCGATTGTTTGTCTGGTCTCGTCTGCTGTAGTCCGGACCCGAGTCCGGACTAGCCTAGCTTAGCCTAGCTTAGCCGCTAACTCGCTACCCCTATGGCTGCCGCTGTCTCTCCCTCGGTCCTTTACTGCTCGAGTTGCCATATGACGAGTTTAAACCCCGGATCCTCCTCTGATGGCAGTGATAGATGTGTTAAGTGTAGTATTGTAGTAGCTTTGGAATCCAGGGTTAGTGAGTGAGCAGAGTCTCGAGCTAGCGCTAGCATTAGCTATAGCCTAGCAGTATCCTCGGACATGCAGCCCTCCTCCTCTGTTACACAGGCTGCTGTTGCTACAGGTATGTCCCATTCAGATTGTACAGAGCAGTCAGCACCATTGACTTCACAGTGTCTGAGTCATTCTTTTAAGACATAAGCATTTTCAAAAACTACTCGTGCTGTGCTTCATTTTCTATTGAACACTTGCTCTGATATTATAATAAATCCATGCATGTACTAGTTACGCGTCACACGTAAATGACGTGATCTGACAACGCTGAGGACATACTGGGGGTACTATTTTTGATGGAAAATCACGCGAACTGGGCCATGTCGCGCCGTGTAGAGTCAAAACGTACCGTACTCGGACCGTAGAAAAACGGCATAATACTAACACCTCAAAAGAAAGTCTTCATGTCAATGAAACTGTCTGTGTCTCAAAAGAATAAGTCCTGACACCAGTGTTTATGAACAACAGTCAAATGATTTAGTCATGTTTTCATTGTGACTGTATTTAGTGAGATATATATGTATGTACTGTATGTCTTTCACATATTTACTGCATATGCTCTTTGCAATTCTACAGCATTGTGCAACAAAAATAGCACACATACAGTATTTACGTAGAACAAACATACAAAACACTGAGTCACGTGTGACATAATCGCAGCAGATTCTCGTTTGAACAGATTACAAATGCTTTTGTTCATGTATCAGTTACTTTCATACAATTCTCTGTTTTATAACATCATCATTTGCTTCTGTCCTGTTAGTCAAAATAAAACTTATCACAACTGAATAGTTTCTCCCTGTAAAACCAATAGTCCTCATTTCATGGCTTTGGTCATCACATACAAAACTGTTGAACTCGTTCAAAACCAAAATCTGTCAATCTGATTTCATACATTACTTTATCTTTTTATATCCTAAAAAATTTTCCTCAATTGAAAAGTTTCTCTCAGGTGAATTTCAGCTTTCAATCACGACAAGGTGTGTTTTTTATTGTTTACATTTGTCACAGTTCTATCATAAAGATATTCTGTATGTTTGTTCTATGTACATACATGTATGTATTTTTGTTGCACAATGCTGTAGAACTGCAAAGAGCAAATGCAGTAAATATGTGAAAGACATGCAGTACACAGACATACATCGATACATACATGCATACACACACACACACACACACACACACAGTGCATATAAATGTATATTTTACTCTCACTAAATACAGTCGTGTGTAACTTTACTGTAGTTTTCAGCTGTACAGTGTTTACTGCTCACCAAGATCTGATTTTTTGCTTTGAAAAAAGCAGAGAGAGTAAAGTGTCACAATGAAAACATGTGTGGTAAACAGTGACCTATGTACTGCACAGGTGGACAAATGCAAGACAAAATAGTATTAATAACCTGGCCTTGTGGAGGTCTCAAGGACCACAGAGACTTTCGTTGTTTAGGCTATTTGGTGCCGAAGGTTTGGCCTTTTCTATGATGACGTAGATTTCCATATATAATGTATCTGTGTCTTTTGTTCTGCCTGAAATTAACGACCATTTTGTGAATAAACCAGCCAGGAGGCTTTGTCGTACAAAGATCCCGTTTTGCCTGAGTCTGATTCCTATCACATGACTAAGTCATTTGACTGCTGTTCACACTCAATGTTGTCAGGACTTACTGTATTATTTTGACGACACAGACAGTTTCATTGACATGAAGACTTGCTTTTGAGGAATAAACTTTTCATTTTGAGCAGGTGATGCACTTTTGCAGGTTATCCACCAGGTTTTGCAGTTTGAACTAATTGTTCTGAAAAATGCACCAACAGTTGTGCAAATGTGAAGAATGATGTGATAAATGCACCAAAGACACTGAGAAAAACTGTAAGTAGCATATTTATTTTAATTCAATGCAAATTTAGACATTAAATGACGTTGCTCGTTTGTTTTCTTTCAATTCACTTTATTATTATCATTATTATTTTTTAACTAAAGTCAGCATGACACTAGATTTAACTCATAACTAAGCAGATCCTCCCCCTCTCCCGAAGAAGACAAAGTTAAGTGGTTCAACAACTTCAGCTCAGCCTGTGATAATGGCCTTATTTACATAACAAAGTTGGCCGTTCACAGGTGATTTAGTTTGTTAGCTAAAATCCTTGGAGTCATTTGGCACCGTGGTGGGCTTTTTAGGTAGAAGTGCCAAATGGCACCTCCATGGGTTTTCTAGTTTAAGAGCCTTGGGAGTCATTATTTGACTTTTTGGGCAGAGAGTGGTGTTTTTATATATTTTTCCACACATTGAGGGCCACTTTATAGTCATTGTATTGAGAAAAATTTGGGCAAGTAACTTTTGACATTGGGCAAGTAAAATATAAATGGTACTTGCCCAAAGGGCAAGTGGCTGATAAGGCCTGCCTTAGGAATATCTAAGCTAAAAAAACAATTGATCCATAGGATTATAGCGGAATTTAATTGTTCACATAAACGTTCACATAATGCTTCTTTAACCTTACACAGATTAGTCCCAAGGTAATGCAACTGCTTTAATTGTTAATTCAATTCTGTGTATTCTTGTATATCCCTAAATCACAACAGTAGTAATTTTGGAGGGTTTTACAAAACCGTTGAATTTGCCAACACAGATCAGAAAAACACAAGATATGCAATGGTAAAAACACAAATAGAGCCATAAGGGGCAGATGATAAATGTCCATAAAAAGTTGTTGAATGTTGAGTGTCCTGGATCATCACCACTGTCCTTAGACCCTTCTGCATCGGCATGGAAAAACTCTGCTGCTACTACTGCTACTGCTGCGGTTGCTGATGCTACTGCTACTGCAACTGCTGCCACTGCTACTGATGTGCGTGGCGTGGGATATGGATGATGTCCCCTATCCACAGAAGGATGCTTTGGCTAAACACTTTGCTGGTGTTTATTCCAGAAGCTGCAGAGTCAGCTCGGTGTCTCCTGGGAGCACAGACGTAGCAAACTTTATCTGTGCCCTCTGGGTGAGCTACACCATCACTTAGAGCAGGAGTTTCCATGTTTATGTAACAGAGCTGGAGACTCTCAGCGCTGTCCTCTGTGTCAAAACAAGGACACAGTTTGGAGCATGACTCAATATTCTGCAGGATTTTCTCAAACAGCAAAGCAGGTCGTGATGAAATGATTTATTATGTAGAATTGAACAAATTAGAGGCTCTAAACCATTGAAACTAAAAAAATACAACAAAATTGCTCTGGCTCTCGGGCCAAACTAGTTATAAAAGTAAAAATAGATTAAGGCTATCCACTCAGCACGGTGGCTGAGTGGATAGCACTCTCGCCTCTCAGCAAGAAGGTCCTGGGTTCGAATCCTGGTCGGACCAGGGCCTTTCTGAGTGGAGTTTGCATGTTGTCCCCGTGTCTGCGTAGGTTTCCTCCGGGTACTCCGGTTTCCCCTACCACTAAAAATATGTCCAATAGTTCTAGCATGCGCCTCCTGTACTGGCGACCCCGCTCCCATCTCTGTGTGGAGTGAGAGACAATTGCCCAATATTAACAATTGTAAACCGCTTTGAGACTCAGATCTGCAGTGAAAAGGCGGTATATAAATAAAGATTACTAAAGATTACTTACTTACTATATTGTGTATCCAATCAAAAGACGTGCAGGCTCTGACACTACGCAACTGTACGACTGTTGGCTCAGAGGAAGGAAACTCTCGATTTACCGGTCAATCTTCGTTCCCTCCCTCACCTATGGTCATGAGCTTTGGGTAATGACCGAAAGAACGAGATCGTGGATACAAGCGGTCGAAATGAGCTTCCTCCGCAGAGTGGCTGGGTGCTCCCTTAGAGATAGGGTGAGGAGCTCAGTCACACGGGAGGAGCTCGGAGTAGAGCCGCTGCTTCTTCATGTCGAGAGGAACCAGTTGAGGTGGCTCGGGCATCTGTTCAGGATGCCTCCTGGACGCCTCCCTGGGCAGGTGTTCCGGGCACGTCCCACCGGGAGGAGGCCCCGGGGAAGACCCAGGACACAGAGGGACTATGTCTCTCAGCTGGCCTGGGAACGCCTTGGGGTCCCCCCAGACGAGCTAGAGGAAGTGTGTGTGGATAGGGAAGTCTGGACGTCTCTGCTTAGACTGCTGCCCCCGAGACCCGGCAACGGATGAAGCGGAAGAAGATGGATGGATGGATGGATTAAAAAAAATGTTTAGGCCAGAAGTGAATATGGAGGACCAAAACTGTCAAAATAATAAATAAATGAATAAATGTCACAATCGGCAAAGATTTAATAAATATATGTTAATATATTATTATTATGATTATACAACGTTTTTGGTTCAAAACTATCGAGAAATAATGAAACAGAACATCAATAAAAAAGGAAATAAATGAAAATATGAAGAGATTAAATACATGCAAGAAGAAAATGAAGAGGATTAGTTTTTTCTTTGGGGAGTGATAATATATACATATATCAATCTTAATCTTTGAATGAACAGTCCATTCTGCACTTTTTGAAATCCCCAAAAGGTTTGAACTGAAGCTACTGCTCCGTCTGCCTTTTTGACTTTTCCATACATATGCAAACATAGTTTTACTTTTCTGGGATCAGACTAAAGTTGGAACAGCCCACAGCTGTGAATGGAGTTTGTGAATGGTGGCGGTGCTGTCAGAGCTGAGCCAAGAGAGAGGCTGCGGAGAACGCTGCAGTTTGACAGCAGATAACAGGACGGGACTCACTGAGCAAAAATAATGAACAGAAACAAAGATGGCTCTTGCGCTCTGGACGCAATCCCATTTGTCAACTTGATTGTTTTGTGCAAATGTAGAAGTTTAAGGAAAAAGTTGTTTGTGAATGTACCCTTTGTATTGTGGTTGAATGAGGCTGAATGTGTGATTTAGGGATGTTACGCAAGTCAGGCTGAAACTCAATGGTCCCAGAGTTGATTTTGGTTTTGATTGCAGCATCTGATTTTTGTCCCATGAACATAAAACAGACATACCACATATAATATTAAATAAACAAATTACATTTACAACACATACATGACAGGTTAGCACCCTCAGATCCCACTCCACTCCCCTACAACACTACAGTCAGAAAAAATATAAATAATCCATCCATCCATTTTCTTCCGCTTTATCCGTTGCCAGGTCGCGGGGGCCTCTGCTAGAGGATAAATAGAATATATAAAATGAAATAGTAAAAACTAATCAAAAGCTAATCTAAAAAGGTGCGTCTTGAGCCTGCTTTTAAAAATATGAACGTTCTCTGCGGCCCTGAGCTCCTCCGGCAGACTGTTCCAGAGACGGGGGCCGTAGTGCTGGAAAGATGCCTCACCGTGAGTGTGTGTCCTGACTTTGGGGATGGTTAGAAGTCTGCTGCCGGAGGAGCGCAGGGGCCGGGAAGGTTCATAGGATAAAAGCAAATCTGAAAGATAAGAAGGCCCAAGACCATTAAGACATTTAAAAACCATTAAAAAAACCTTAAAATCGATCCTGAAACACACGGGGAGCCAATGCAGCGATTTCAAAACCGGTGTAATGTGGTCCCGCCCCCTGGTCTTAGTCAGGACACGTGCGGCCGAGTTTTGGAGTAATTGTAAACCTGAAATGTTCTTTTTGGGAAGACCAGAGAGCAGGGCATTACAGTAGTCAATGCGACTGGTGATAAAAGTATGCATCAGCGTCTCCGTGTTGCCCCGAGAGAGAATGGGGCGGACTCTGGCGATGTTCTTTAGATGATAAAAACCTATTTTTGTGATGTTCTTGATGTGAGGAATAAAAGTCAGCTCAGAGTCAAAGATTACGCCCAGGTTTCTCACTTGTGATGATGGATTAAAAGAGTGTGATTGGAGTTTTGATAAAAGTTTCTCTCTCTCTGGGCCTCAGGACCGATGACTAAAACCTCAGTTTTGTCCTGGTTGAGCTGGAGAAAGTTCTCTGCCATCCAGGATTTCAGGTCTAAAATGCAGTTAAAAAGAGCCTCCATTGGCCTGGTGTCATCAGGAGACATGGAGATGTACAGCTGTGTATCATCTGCATAACTGTGGAAGTCAATTCCATGTCTCCTGATGACACCGCCAAGAGGGAGCATGTACAGGTTAAAAAGGACTGGACCTAAAATGGAACCCTGGGGCACACCACATGTGATTTTATGGACCTGAGAGGAGCAGGTATCCAAACTTACCATGAAGGATCTGTCTGTTAAATAAGAAGTGAACCATTTGTGGACAGCACCAGAGAGGCCAAGGTGTTTCAGGCGGGATAAAAGAATGGTGTGGTCTACTGTATCAAAGGCAGCGCTTAGATCCAGTAGAACCAACACGGTCACCTTTTTAGAATCATAACTTAGTCTAAAATCATTTAAAATCTTTAAAAGAGCAGTCTCTGTGCTGTGGTTCACCCTAAAACCTGATTGAAATTTCTCTAAAATTTGTAGCTGATCTAAGAAGGCATTGAGCTGGGTAAAAACAAGTT
Organism: Knipowitschia caucasica; assembly: GCA_964034765.1. Classification (NCBI taxonomy): domain Eukaryota; kingdom Metazoa; phylum Chordata; class Actinopteri; order Gobiiformes; family Gobiidae; genus Knipowitschia; species Knipowitschia caucasica. The sequence goes on along the minus strand of OZ035839.1, from coordinate 26,848,149 downwards.
TTTCTAAAATTTTGCTTAAAAATGGCAGGTTGGATACCGGTCTGTAGTTGTTAAAATCATTAAAATCTAAATTGCTCTTCTTCAGAAGGGGTCTCACCACAGCCGCTTTGAAGGCTGCAGGAAAGACCCCAGTCTGCAGAGAGCAATTCATCAGGTTTAAAAGCTCCTCTCTAAAAGATTCATAAAATGACTTAAAAAATGGAGTGGGGACTGGATCTAAAAGACATGTGGTGGGCCTCACTGAGGAGAAAACTTTATCAAGCATCTCAGCATCAACCAGGACAAAACTGTCCAGTGTTTCCTCTGGTGAAGACAAACAATCAGATGTGTTAAAAACAGTTGTGCGGTTGGATAAAATGTTACATCTGATTGTGTTTATCTTCCCCGTGAAGTGGGCTGCAAAATCCTCACAGAGGGAGTCTGTGGGGGTTAAAAGAGACATGCTAAAATCAGGGTTTAAAATGGTGTCGATGGTTGAAAAGAGGACCTTTGGGTTATTTTTATTTTGGGTGATTAGCTTTGCAAAGTATTTGTTCTTATGATTTCTAATTGTGTTATTGTATGCTTTTTGATTGCTTTTATATAGTTCGTAGTTGATTGTTATTTTATCTTTCCTCCACCTTCGTTCTGCCACCCTGCACTCTCGTTTCATTTTCCGTACTTCCTCATTTCTCCATGGGGGTGCAGATTTTGTTTTTATGATTTTTGTTTTTAAAGGAGCGACTTGATCCAATGCGGAACTAAGTCTACTGTTAAAATCATTTGCTATAAAATCACAGGGGGCAGGTAAAACCAAGTGGGGAGTGTTGTTTAGGATGTCGATAAAATTTGCAGCCACTTCAGGGGTTAGATGTCGCTTCCTCACGGTTCTCACAGAGGTCTCACGCTGAATAAAACCAGTGATGTTAAAAAAACACACAGTAGTGGTCCGAGACAGCCAAGTCGACAACAGAGGACACATCCGCAGTCAGGCCATAGGTAATGACCAGGTCGAGGGTGCGTCCCCTGTTGTGTGTTGACTGTCTGACGTGTTGGGTAAAATCCATGTAATTAAGAACATCTAAGAAATCTAGGGTAAAATTGTCAGAGGGATTGTCAATGTGTATGTTAAAATCACCGGTTAAAATTATCATGTTGTAAGAATTGTGTAACTGGGATAAAAACGCTGAGAATTCATGAATAAAAAGGCTGCACTTTTTTGGTGGCCTATAAATAATTACTGTTAAAATTTTGGGGTTGCTAAAAACAAGAGAGTGATACTCAAAACTTGAGTATTGGTTAAAAACAATAGGTTTGGTGGCCAGGGCGTTACTGCATATTGAGGCTGTGCCGCCACCTCTCTTTCCTTCTCTTGTTTTAAAAGCAAAGCTAAAATCGGGAGGGGAAGCCTCTGTAAGAACAGCCGGAGCATCCGGACCCAGCCACGTCTCAGTTAAAAACATACCATCCAGTTCGTGTTCTAAAATCAAATCGTTTACAGTAAAAGTCTTATTTAAAAGAGAGCGTACATTTAAAAGAGCAAACCTGATGGTAGATGGGGGGTCATTTTTGTTTGTGGTGAGGGGAGAAGAAGATGTGGAGGAGCAAAGGGCAACAGGGATGAGGGTGTTGAGGGACGGTTTCCGGAGTATGGACGGTCTGTAGGGGCGGGGTCTGGACAGAACTGAAATTCCTTGCTGGAGGGGGGAGCAGGGACCGATGTTGGAGTCCAGAGGGGCAGGAATGATGTGGGATGGAGTGGTGGATTGTCAGAGGTGCGGGGGACGGGATTGGACTGAGTGGGTGATGTTTGAAATCAGGTACCGGGTGCCGAGTTTATTGATATGGAGTCCATCGGGTGTGAAGAAGGGGTGGCGGTTCCAGAACAGATTAAAATTGTCAATAAAACCAAAGTTGTGCTGTTGTGATGAGTTTTGAAGCCAAGTGGTGAGTGATAGTATCCTGCTAAAACGTTCCACGCCCCGATTCAAAGTGGGCAGAGGGCCAGAGATAAAAACACTTTTGCCGGATTTCAATAAAAGGTTAAAAAGGTCCTTAAAATGGAGTTTGGTGGTTTCAGTTTGGCGAAGTGAAGTGTCATTTGTACCAACATGTATTATGATCCGGGTTATTGTGGGGGGTGCTGTCTGTAGAAGTGCGGGTAGTTTCGTGAGGATGGTAGGGACAGTGGCTCCGGAAAAGCAGTGTGTGATGGCATTGAAGAACTTACAGTGTTTGATGATAGAGTCCCCCACCAGGAGTGTAGTTGGTGCAAACAGAGGCCGTGGAGGGGAGGGTGTGACTGGAGTAGGGCCCGGGGGAGAGCAGGGGACAGGAGAGCGTTGGGAGGTGCCCGGAGCAGAGCTGCTGCGAGCCCCGTGAGCCGCAGTGGAGCCGGAGACCGAGCCGGCGCCCCTGCAGCGGGGTTGGTGGTGGTGGTAGTGCGGGCGGTTGTGGGAGGGCCATGGACCGGGCGGAGAGATCCTCCAGCAGGCGAGACAGCCTCCGCGGGGGAGCTCCGCGCCGAAATTGAGCGCAAAGACTCCCCCGCGGGCGAGGCAGCAACTACGGGAGGACTCTGCACCGTGCCAGAGCGCAGAGGCCCCCCCGCGGCCACCTTAGCGTAGGACCTGCTTCGTGTCCCGTCTCTGGGGATTCCCTCCGCGTCAGAGCGCACGGACCCTCCCACAGCAGGGACAGCGCTCCCGGGGGTATCCGGTGCCGCGTCGGGGCACAGAGATCCCCCCGGGGCTTCCCGCAGTTGGTCCTGCGTGACACCCGGAGAGCCCCGCGCTGTTTTAGAGCGTGGGAAGCTCCCCGAGCGTCTGCGCACAGCCTCCTCCACCAACCTGCGGCGAGAGGACACCGTGGATGTCGTGTGGCCTCCAGGCCTCTGCTCCGCGCCGCTCTGGGTATGGGCAGCAGGCTCCGGGACCGTAGAGGAGGGAAGAGCACCGGGAGGGACAGGAGCAACCGCAACCGGGAAGCGTGAGGTAAGCACCGGGGTAGAGCAGGATGAGGGGTGAGGACAGGCGATTGGATCCCAGAGTGCAGTGTTGTGGAGCTGTGATTGTCTGAGTACGGAGAGGGATATTTGCTGTGACTGTTTGAATGATATGTCCATGAAATGTTCCAGAAGTTTCTCTTTATGTATGAGTTCAGTGGATAGTTCTGTGACAGTGCGCTGAAGTTCCTCGGGGGTCATGGTGTTTACTGGTTTTGATGGGAGGATTGAAGCAAGTTGTGATTTGTATATCTGTTTGTATGAGTTCGCGGGGGGAGCATCGGTGTCCATGGTGATGTGTAGTGGTTACCGGTGAAAGGCTGATAGACAGTCCTGTTAAAAGTGACAGTAATCCTTTCTGATGCAGTCTGTTAAAATCCGCGTAATCCGTCGAGCAGGGCGAATAAAAACAGTGATAGAAACTTAGTTTTAAAAATAACTCATAAAAATGTGCAACTCAAAAAAGGCTCCAAACAAATGCGTCCAATGGAGGCTGCCAACCACCTTGGTGACCTCAGCCAGGGAGATATAAGTATCCGCCCCAACATCCTCAGCCTCTGCCTCCTGGATGTAGAACGTGACGGGGGGATTGAGGAGAACCTCGAAGTATTCCTTCCACCGCCCGACAATATCCCCACTACTGCAATAGTGGAGGACTACATTCAGTTATACATGTTGCAATATTTCATTTTCTCCATTTTCTTTTCAACAGGTGTTAATAAGTTCATACATACAAAATAATACTGTATTAAGGATTTACTTTTTTTTAAAGAAGCAATGTTCAGACTTTCTCTTTGTTTAACAACTATAATTAAGATGTTTTGAGGGTTATCACCCACCCACAAGGAAAGTTCTAAATGACTGTGCTATCAATGTACTACACACATACACACACTTTACCGCAGTCATAGTGGGGCAGTGTACGGTTTTTGTTTCAGTCCTTGTTTCAACTGGTTTTTGAAAGGGCCTTAAAATATTGACAACTTCATGTGATCCGTATTGTGTTGATGTTGCAGCCAACACCTTTTGAGCAGTGATGGATTTTCAGAGAAGCAGCAAATGCAGCTGTTTGTTCAGAAGTTTTACAATATATTTCACACTGTAGTAAAGTTTGAATAAAAAGGCAGATGGGATTTTATTGAGCCAACTATTTAATGTCCCCATTATTCATTATTCAACCGACATAATAAATATGCATGTTCATCCAATAAAAGGGCACATGGGGCTGCATAATAGAGAAACAGTATATTTTTGGATCTCTCTAATAGACTAAACTATTTTAAATTTAACAAGTTGATTATTTTTTGTCTGCCGGTGAATTATATGATGTTCTTGTGTCTTATTTTCTGTTTTGCACAGTTTTTGGCACTGTTTTCTTACCACCAGAGGCAGGATGACAGCGCCATCTGCAATCCGACTTCTACAAGACAGAAACCCAGGTGTGTGAAGATAACAAAGCCCCCTCATCCCAGTTTATTGTCCTGGGGCACGTTTTTGTATTTCTGTTGCCTCTTTGACCCAACGTCGATGTCTGTTGTCCTCAGCCACTATGATATTTGCTTTGTCTCCAGTCCATAATATGGTTGCCTCTGTTAGTGGTGGTTGTTCTTGTTCTGCGGCGTGTTTTGTTTCAGACAGTCAGGTAAAAAAAACATCCTGTCCTCTCAAAAAAGGAGTCAACTTGCAGAATCTTTCCGAAGACCAAATGAACCTTATTGGACTGTTACTGGTCATAGTTATTCCTAGGTGTGAGACTATTTGTCCCATGGTCAAAAATGTCCATCCATCCATTTTCTTCCGCTTTATCCGTTGCCGGGTCGCGGGGGCAGCAGTCTAAGCAGAGACGCCCAGACTTCCCTATCCACACACACCTCCTCCAGCTCGTCCGGGGGGACCCCAAGGCGTTCCCAGGCCAGCTGAGAGACATAGTCTCCCCAGCGTGTCCTGGGTCTTCCCCGGGGCCTCCTCCCGGTGGGACGTGCCCGGAACACCTCCCCAGGAAGGCGTCCAGGAGGCATCCTGAACAGATGCCCGAGCCACCTCAACTGGTTCCTCTCGACGTGGAGAAGCAGCGGCTCTACTCCGAGCTCCTCCCGTGTGACTGAGCTCCTCACCCTATCTCTAAGGGAGCGCCCAGCCACTCTGCGGAGAAAGCTCATTTCGACCGCTTGTATCCGCGATCTCGTTCTTTCGGTCATTACCCAAAGCTCATGACCATAGGTGAGGGTGGGAACGAAGATTGACCGGTAAATCGAGAGCTTCGCCTTTCGGCTCAGCTCCCTCTTTACCACAACGGTCCGATACAGAGACCGCATCACTGCGCACGCTGCACCGATCCGCCTGTCAATCTCACGCTCCATTCTTCCCTCACTCGTGAACAAGACCCCGAGATACTTGAACTCCTCCACTTGAGGAAGGACCTCTCCACCCACCTGGAGAGGGCAAGGCACCTTTTTCCGGTCGAGCACCATGGCCTCGGATTTGGAGGTGCTGATTCTCATCCCAGCCGCTTCGCACTCGGCTGCAAACCGTCCCAGTGCATGCTGCAGGTCCTGGTTCGTTGGAGCCAACAGGACGACATCATCCGCAAAAAGTAGAGATGAAATCCTGTGGTTCCCGAACCGGACCCCCTCCGGCCCCTGGCTGCGCCTAGAAATTCTGTCCATAAATACAGTGAACAGAACCGGTGACAAAGGGCAGCCTTGGCGGAGGCCAACATGCACCGGGAACAGGTCTGACTTACTGCCGGCAATGCGAACACAGCTCTGGCTCCGGTCATACAGGGACCAGACGGCCCTCAGCAGAGGACCCCGGACCCCGTACTCCCGGAGGACCCCCCAAAGGACACCCCGGGGAACACGGTCGAACGCATTCTCCAAATCCACAAAGCACATGTGGACAGGTTGGGCGAACTCCCATGAACCCTCGAGTATCCGATGGAGAGTATAGAGCTGGTCCAGTGTTCCGCGACCGGGACGAAAACCACACTGCTCCTCCTGAATCCGAGATTCGACCATCGGACGTAGCCTCCTCTCCAGTACCTTGGAGTAGACCTTACCGGGGAGGCTGAGGAGTGTGATCCCACGATAATTGGAACACACCCTCCGGTCCCCCTTCTTGTAGAGAGGGACCACCACCCCGGTCTTCCACTCCATTGGCACCGCCCCCGATCGCCACGCGATGTTGCAGAGACGTGTCAGCCAAGACAGTCCTACAACATCCAGAGACTTTAGATAGTCAGGACGGATCTCATCCACTCCCGGCGCCTTGCCACCAAGGAGGCTGCCAACCACCTTGGTGACCTCGGCCAGGGAGATGGAAGTGTCCGCCCCAACATCCTCAGCCTCTGCCTCCTGAACGGAGGACGTGACGGGGGGATTGAGGAGAACCTCGAAGTATTCCTTCCACCGCCCGACAATATCCTCAGTCGAGGTCAGCAGCCCTCCACCCGCACCATACACGGTGTTGGCAAAGAACTGCTTCCCCCTCCTGAGGCGCCGGACGGTTTGCCAGAACCTCTTCGAGGCCGACCGATAGTCATGCTCCATGGACTCTCCGAACTCCTCCCAGTCCCGGTTTTTTGCCTCTGCAACAGCCCGGGCCGCGGCACGTTTGGCCTGCCGGTACTGGACAGCTGCCTCAGGAGTCCCACGAACCATCATTGCTCGATAGGACTCCTTCTTCAGCCTGACGGCATCCCTTACTGCCGGTGTCCACCACCGGGTTCGGGGATTGCCGCCGGGACCAGCACCAGAGACCTTGCGACCACAGCTACGAGCCGCCGCATTGGCGATAGAGGAAGAGAACATGGTCCACTCGGACTCGATGTCCCCCTCCTCCGCCGGGACCTGGGAGAAACTCTCCCGGAGGTGTGAGTTGAAAGTCCGTCTGACAGGGGGCTCAGCGAGACGTTCCCAGCAAACCCTCACTATACGCTTGGGTCTGCCAGGTCTGACCGGCTTCTTCCCCTGCCAGCGGATCCAACTCACGACCAGGTGATGATCGGTTGACAGCTCCGCCCCTCTCTTTACCCGAGTGTCCGAGACACGCGGTCGAAGGTCAGATGATACGACAACAAAGTCGATCATCGACCTCCGGCCTAGGGTGTCCTGGTGCCACGTGCACTGGTGGACACCCTTGTGCTCGAACATGGTGTTCGTGATGGACAGGCCGTGACTGGCACAGAAGTCCAACAACTGAACACCGCTCGGGTTCAGATCAGGGGGGCCGCTCTTCCCGATCACCCCTCTCCAAGTGTCACTGGCATTTCCCACATGGGCGTTGAAGTCCCCCAGGAGAATAACGGAGTCCCCGGGCGGTGCACTGTCCAGTACCCCTCCCAAGGACTCCAAGAAGGCCGGGTACTCTGCACTACCGTTAGGCCCGTAGGCCGTCACAACAGTGAGAGACTTGTCCCCCACCCGGAGGCGGAGGGACGCGACCCTCTCATTCACCGGGGAGAACTCCAACACGTGGCGGCTGAGATGGGGGGCAATGAGTATGGCCACCCCAGCTCGCCGCCTCTCCCCGCGGGAAACACCAGAAAAGTGGAGCGTCCAACCCCTCTCAAGGAGTTGGGTTCCAGAGCCCAAGCTGTGTGTGGAGGTGAGGCCGACTATCTCTAGTCGGTATCGCTCAACCTCCCCCACAAGCTCGGGCTCCTTCCCCCCCAGTGAGGTGACGTTCCACGTCCCAAGAGCCAGATGTTGGGTGTGTGGACTGGGTCGTCGAGGTCTCCGCCTTCGACCGCTGCCCAGTCCTCGCTGCACCACGCCACCACGGACCCCTCTGCAGGTGGTGGGCCCACAGGAGGGACTGCCCACGTCATCCCTTCGGGCTGAGCCCGGCCGGGCCCCGTGGGCTAAGGCCCGGCCACCAGGCGCTCGCTTGCGAGCCCCGACCCCAGGCCTGGCTCCAGGGTGGGGCCCCGGCTGCGCCATGCCGGGCGACGTCACGGTTTTCGTTGTCGTGCTGTCCATGGTTGGCTTCGGACTGCGCTTCGTCTGACTCGTCACTTGAGACCTGTCTGCCATGGGAGGCCCTACCAGGGGCATGAAGCCCCAGACAGCATAGCTCCCAGGATCATCCGAGTGCTCAAACTCCCCCACCACGTTAAGGTGGCAGTCCAAGGGGGAGAAATGTACATACTTTAAATATCAAATACAACTAAAGTTGCTGACATCACCTTTAATTAGTTACTTATGGCTTGTATAAGCCAGATATGGGGTTACTGAGTTTGCTTATGCAGTCTTTTGAAAGTGGTAAAAAAGAATTAAAGGTCCTTACATCATGCCTTCTTTAATTGTTCAACTAATCTTCCATAACCTTTGCCAAAACTAAAACTCATTTTCTAGAAAATTGTTTCATCTGTTTGTAGTGTTAATGGTATTGTGTTGGTGCAGCTGTTGGGATGTGGACACAACATCTGGGCATGTATCACCAATGCAGACCACAGCTCGACCATATGTCTCTGTGTGAGGTGGTCTCCTGCTGCTGCTGCCTACTGCTGTCTACTGCTGCTGCTGCTCTGAATCATGGCTGGCTGGAGGGAGGGACACGTCGCTTTAAAACAAGGCAATTATGAAAATTCTAAACTAACACATTATAATAAAACAAAATAATGTTACTACAACATTATCCATCTGGTTTGCCCAATGTAACTACTATGTCTAAATCAAATAAATAATTGCTTACACTGGAATCAACTCGAATCATACATATTTTGAATTATTATTATTATATTATTATAAAGGTGCCATTTTTCCGCCTTCTGTAAGAAGGGTATTTGGCCTTCATACGCATGCCAAGAGTCGTTTTTTCATGAATTCCCTCAAGCTTTCTCTTTCATTCTTCAGATGCACAGAAACGACGTGATTATGTAGAACACTTTTACACGTTGCTCAAGCTCCAGAATCCCCGCCTCCAGGAGGTGATTGACAGAAGAGTGAAACCACAGCCTTTGCCAGTGCATGGACCCGCTACCTCAGTCTGTGTTTGCTTCCATGCTGTTTTTCTGCTAATGCAATAGTATCATGTCAACTTGTGTGTTTTTGGGTGTAACTATGTGAATTTGAACCGAAGACAAAGAATGCGTGAGTGTAGCTGGACTTTCTATTCACAACGGCTACCTTTGAAATCCACAAAAAGTTTGCGTTTCAGCGTGCACAGTCTTTGCCAGCATGTGGACCCTCTACCACTGTCTTCGCTTCTATGCTGTTTTTCTGATATTGATAGCGACTAAAAGTGTTGGCATCATGTCAACTTGGAGAACTGTGTTTTTGGGTGAATTTGACCCAAAGATAAAGAATATGCGAGTAAAGCTGGACATTCTAGTCACCGGGTCAACAAATCTGCGTTTCTGCGGGACACTTCTCCAAAGACTGCTCGTTTACCATGATCTGGAAACCTGTGTTATTCCCACAATTATACGCTAACGAAGAGCTCGCCGTATACTCCTGTGAACTAAATAATTAGAGTTCGATTCTAGAGGGGTTCTGGGCTCTATGTGACAAATTGTAATTGTTTTACAAAGTTTATTCTCAGGTCTGAAATTATTATGTACTGGTGAAAGCTAAATAGTCAGCGTGACTATTTACGTCAGCTACGTCACCTTGCTGATGGAGGGAGGCGACTCTAATATTTCTACGTTTTGAGTGCTGTATGCTGTGTCACCCAAATTAATATCATACATGTGCTTAGGATGGATTGTGAATAATGAAGAAAAGCCAAACATAGGACCTTTAAATATCCCTTTTGGTCCATTCTCCATCTGCTGATCTTTGTGGATTCGTTGCTTCGTCTCCCACAGTAGACCATTGCAACGTTTGTTATGATCTCATTAGGGCATTTTTTTGTTCACTTACCTGTATCTTTTATAAAATAATAATAATAATAACAATACTAGTAATCTAGGGCAACAGTGGCTCAGTTGGTAGAGCACTGCACTTACAGTAAGGCCTGAAGGTTGTGGGTTTCGAGCCCACCACAAGACCTACTTCATGACCCCACTGATGTCTGCTATCATTGTGTCCTTGGGCAACACACTCATCTCCACTTTGCCTGAAGCCCCCGCTAAAAGGTCAAGGCTCCTGTGGACCCACCACCTGCAGGAGGATCAGTGAGGGGCTGGTGCTATGTGAATTGGGTGCAACTCTGACTGCCACCCCCGGGCGGCAGGGTGGCTGAGTGGATAGCACTCTCGCTTCTCAGCAAGAAGGTCCTCAGTTGGAATCCCGGTCGGAATAGGGTCATTCTCAGTGGAGTTTGCATGTTCTCCCTGTATCTGCGTAGGTTTCCTCCGGGTACTCCGGTTTCTCCTACCACTAAAAATATGGTAGGCATGCGGCTCCTGTACTGGCGATCCCGCTCCAATCTCTGTGTGGAGTGAGAGACAATTGCCCAAAAATAACAATTGTAACCCGCTTTGTGACTGGTTTGTGAAAACCGGTATGTAAATAAAGATTACTTACTACTTACTACTTACCCTGACTCAGAAATGGTTTAAGAGGAAAAAAGAGGCAATGCGGGCAAAGTATCTTGCCTACTGACACAATAACAGTTTGGTACTTTACAGCCGCCCAACTGCGGTCTCTCATCACAGTAATAACTAAATCATGCCCTGCTTAGCTTCGGAGGTCTGACGGGTTCTAGCTTTCACCTGCAGGAATGTCTTCAATGTATAACTTACTACATTCATGCGGTAGCATTTTCTGCATGTTTCTCTGGCTTCATTTGGCGTTGCTCTGGATATCATTACTTAGTACTCTATCGGCACATTCACAAACCTAATTCCTCAATGTGGACCCCTCGCCTGTCTCCTTCGTGCTCTCGCAGACTAAAAGGCGAACAGCTGTATACCTCCAGCATGTGTGTCCTGTCTCATCGCTATTCTGCAGATAGGGAAATGCCATTGTTCCCGGAGCGCCTGAAGGGCCCATGTCATACTGCGTACCGATCTCTGTTTGTTTGCCTTATCCCGACAGCTCCTATTCATCAGCTCTGGTCATGTTAGCTTAGCCCTCAGCACCGCAACTTGTACGCCAGCGAGCCGGCTTCCTCTGGCTGTCTGCCCGATTGCTTTTATCTGTCCGTTATATCTTTTTTTATGCATTCTCTGGCTCGTCCTTTCAGCTTATCTCCTTTTCTCTCCGCTGATCTTTGTATATGATATTTAGTGGAATATTTAGAGGGCCTTGTGAATAGGAGTTCTATGCCTGGGAAAAAAAAAATGCCTGGTGTTCCATGTGAATTATTTCGGGGGAGGGTTTTCAATGTAGTAGTCAGAGCGGTAGAAGCAATACTTCCTCCACCAATCCCACCTCCATGTGGTGCACTATGGGCATCAGGCCGTACCCCGACCCCCTGGGACCACATCCTGATAGAACACCAGCAACTTCTGCAGTACACCAGCCACACAAGTCTACATGACACACCTGCTCTGGGGCTGACAACCCCTGAGGAGGAACGCTTCATGCGTAGTAGAAGTAGAAGTAGAGGTAGAAGTAGTTGTTGTTGTTGCCGTAGTAGTCATAGAAGTAGTAGTTGAAGTAGTGGTAATGCAAGTAGTTTTAATAGTTGTGGTAGTATTAGTGGAAGTAGTTGTAAAAATAAAAGTAGTCGTTAGCAGTAGTAGTATAGTACAAGTAGTAGAATTAGTAGTATAAATAGAGGTAGTAGTAGAAGTAGAAGTAGTAGTAGTGGTAGAAGTAAAAGTACTAGTAGTAGAAATAGAAGTAAGTAGCAGTAACAGGTGTAAGTGCAGAATAACGGTAGCCTGACTCACGCCAGATGTATCTCAGAAGGCGGGGCCTTGTAAAAAAAAAAAAGGCATTGTATCTGATTGGATAAAGCACTTGTTATTTTTAATGACGTGCTACTTCAACCACTCCTCATTGCGTAGCAGGATTTCCAGATGTCGGCAGGATTTTCTAGCCCAAAACCCACAAAAGAATTCGTGTCTTAATTCATTTTTATTTAAACTTTTTTTTAAAATCACATATGTTATGTCCGCCATCTTGGTTTGCTTCGGCTGCCGTGAGACACGCACGAGAAGGTGGTGCAAACCGACGTTACATCTGCAATCCTGATTGGTTATTTATTTTTTTCTATCTTGAAAGAGTTTGCATTGGCATTGATATCAGATCCTTGTGTTCAGCGAAACGCCTCTGGTGGAGCAAGGCGGAACTACAAGGGTGTGCCGCGAGTCAGGCTATGATAATTTTACTTCAAAATATCTCAAGTAGAACATATATGATGAAACGAGTATGACGGAAACACAAACAATTGGCCTGCCCTATTCCTGTGCTACCACCAGAGGGAGGAGCTGATTTTTAATTTCTTTTTTGAATATTACCGGTTGTAAACACAGTTATGTCATTGTAAAGAGAAATTGCCAAAACGAATTGAAATGCAGAAAAAACACTTGAATGAAAAACAGGTGCGCATGGACACTATGAGGCTGGATATGAGCACAGAGTTTTCTGTTTGAGAATCCTTTTATGTTGAGTTCTATTGTAAAAGACAAATCCATTGTATTTCCACTGACATGATGGATGGACAATTATTGTTTTTCTTTGTGGAGATGGAAATCTTCAATCTTAATATTGCAGCAAGAGGAGAGAGCGACAGTGCTGCCTTTGTGGGAGTTGTAATGATGTCTCCTGGGACGCTCTGTCTTTGACAGTTGTCTGTGTTTTAGTATCATCACAAGGACAAAAGAGGACGGTTTGATGTTTTTTTTTTTCTATGGTCTAGCAATAAGCAAATGACTTATAATGAACTTTCAAGAAAAGATTGTTAAATTTGCTCTGAATTTTGGCCAGACCTCACAGAACTTTATTGTCCACAGTAAATCAGGTAAATAAGCATGATCAGGTGGAGCAAACATATGATCAGGTCGACAAATACATTTTTAGAACTGTTACATTTGTCAATAATTTAACTCATTATCTCTCAAAGAATACTCACATAAAACCCTTGTAATCTTGATAATATATATATATTTGATGAACAAAACATCTGGTCACATACAGAAAGCCAAGAACTCATGAACTCATCTACTGTGTTAATTCATGATGAGTTCATGATGATGTCAGGATGATGTCATGATGAGTTCATCAAGGATTCACATGAGTTCATGATTATTCATGAATCCATCATGAGTTCGTCCATGAATTGCCTTCATTAATGATGATCATGTCGCTATCTAAGATAAAAGAACCTTTATTCTATCCCACAATGGGGAAGAAGGAAAACGATGATTATTGTCATTATTCATAAATCCTTTATTCGTTTCCTCCCAATGGTCACCAGTCCCTTGATGATCCTCTGCAGGAGGTGGTCCACGGGAAGATGGCTGCTCCATCAACAGTGACACAGCCTTGATCTTTCAGCGGGGAATTCAGCCAAAGTGGGGTTGAGTTTCTTGCCCAATGTTACAACGACAGCACACATCAGTGGGAGCAGTTGGGGTAGGTCTCCACGACCTTCAGGCCAATGGTTAAGAAAGGAATAAATATTTTGGCTTTGGAGAAGAACCAAGATTTTGGTTCTCCTCCACCACACGAGGATCCGTTTTTTATTGTTTTCATAGGCTTAGAATTTCACTTATAAAAGTCCATGAGAGAGGACTCCCCTCAGTGTCAATGCGCCATCTTGAAATATAGTGATGACAGGGCCAAAAAGAATGCGAGAATTGCGTTTTTGTTTCACATGAACTACTGAACTACCTTCACAAGTTTTAAGAAAGAACCATGGAAGACCACAACCCGAGCAACAATCTTTTCGAAAAATAATTATGCAAAAGTCCGGCGTCATAGCAGCAAAGTGTCAACATTGCAAACCACACGCACCGAAAGACAGCGTTAACAACAGGAGGCACATTGTGTAGTTTGTACACAACAGACTCACACGTGAACAATACGTAATGTTTTTCACACTGACAATAATGAGAACGGGGCAGAATCTGCGATACAGTCTCAGGATGTTCTGACCCGATCCAAGCGCGGTCGAACTACCTTTAAACTAAACTTTTTCAGGGACAAAGCCTGAAATAAAACATTTTGCACTTGCATTCCAAAAGCCTTCTATGTACAGATGTTGAATAAGATAATTTCTTACACTCTGCATCTGGTTTGTCCATATCAAATTAGTAAATACATAAATTGGAATGAACTAAACCAAGTTAACTCAAAATATACATATATTAAATATTCCTTGTGGTCCGTCCTCCATCTGCTACCATCTGATGGATTCCGTTATCGAAAGCAACCAAATCCATTTTTGTGGATTCCGATGCTGTGCCTTCCAAAGTATACCATTGCAATGTTAGGAATGTTCTCATTAGGGCATTTTTAGTTCTCAATAACACTAATAGCTTCTGGATCAATTGACTGTGACACATACACACACTTTATTTGTTAATTGTGGCAATTGCCGTGCTAGTAAACAGCACGTTTTCGTCTCTAGGTGAGTTTGTCTATCCATCAGCCCTTCTCCTTTTTGTCTCATATTTGTCTCTTGTCTAAGTCACATCATTAATTCACTTGTTTTGTTTCGCAGGTCAATCCGACAAGGACGATATCTACTTTGTATTCTCCTCAGAGCTGACAGCACTAATCTCTGTGTCTCTTTTGGCTTTACACTCAGATTGATGGAGCAGGTCTTCCCAGTATCGCTGATTACAACAGCTGGTAACAAGTTTGGGGCCAATATAATGAATACAATGCAGTCTGTGGGTCTGTGTGGTCTTTGTTTTGCTTGTCAAAGGAGTATTGCATGTCCGGAGCAGTAGAGCTTGTCGGGGAAAGTCGGAGGTATAGCTCTAAATTGGCCGTCGAGACGAGAAGAAGGGAAAGGGAAAGAAAATATATATATATTACTAAACAGGAGACTGAACTCCTGAAGAAAATGACTGGTATACAACTTGTTCTTTCTGCTACTTTAACAAGGATAACTTCAACTCTACCAGGATTTGCTAATATAAATTCTTTGATTTTGTAAGTGATTATCAAATTTAAAGCTGGAGCACCTAACAACAAATATGAACTATTATGTAACTATGTAGTTCGGCAACATCACAGTGGGATGTGACACGTGTGTATCACCAGTGTCTCGTTAGACTCGTAGTCTTGTGTATCTAAACCCTGTGCATTCTCCCTCGTCAAGCTAATCTCACTGGTAAAGCAACATGTGGCTGCAGAACTAAAAAAGGTCACGTTATGATTCTCAAATTGTTAACACCAAAACAAGGAATAAAACCAGGATTTCTATTTTTATGAAAAAATGTTGGTTATAGATTTGTTGATGTCAAAACTCTTTATTCAGATATTACGGTCTGGGCTGGATTTGTATGCATATCTGGCAACCCGAGTCAGGGAGAGTTTTTACATACTGCAACATTATTCAATTTTAAAAAGATACACAAAAAGTTTCCCTTGGAATGAGAATCAACAATCAACAATGAGAATCAACAATCACCAAAACTCGAAATAAGACTTAACGGTTTTGTCCCATTGGCAAATCTTGTTTTAAAACCTTCCAAATATACTCAAATTAAGATGAAAAAAACACTCAATTAAAGCAATTATTACCTCATATTTTATCATTTCAAGATTTCCTTGCACAGAAATGGAAGAAGTGTCTGGGAAAGGGGAGACACAGAGTTTAACCAGTATAATTATAATTACATTGCATAGACAGTCTTTGCACACTGCCAGTGATTCTCTCAATGTAATTTTATATTCACTGTGTTTGTTCTTGTAATATTGATTTATTTCTGCCCATACAGAACGGACCGAGAGGTTCATATTATTAGAACCACTCAGGCGGTAGAGTGAGAAGGGTCCACTGCTGCCTTCCTCCCCTCCCTTCCTGTTTTTCAACGCTTTTGTGTTCTGTCTTTCAATGCTGAGAAAACATTCACACCATTTAAGATTAAAATAAAGAGCTATTTGATTCATCCCACCGTGTGTAAATGTCAGTGTTGCATCACCAGTTACAGACCAGTAGGAATGAGGAGCACACAGCACAAAATAAATGAACAATAACGCGCCTGTTTTTTGACTCTCCTTTTTGTATTTTTGCTTTCTGTCTCCACTGCCTGCTTGCCTTTCTGTTTTTGTTACTTTTTGATGGTGAATCAAACCATGTCTCTGTTTCTGCTTCAGGGCTCAACAAACTACCACAACACTCAAATGTATAGAGCCCTAGATCAGCATGAAGCAAGACAGATTAAAGGCTGTAAAGATGAACAATGGTGATGTACAGAAAAGCGGTGGAACAAATAATGCTCTTAAAACTGGAAATGTTGCTTTTATCAATTCATGCTGTGCGCGTTTTTTTATACTTCAAAAGTTGTTGTGCGGTGAAGGCAATATGACAAAAATCATTATTGTACGCTAGCCCTTCACACTGGCTCCTTCAGTTGATTGTAGAGGACAACGGGAATGCTGCTTTCTCTGTGCTAACTCAAGTCTTGATTGAAAAATAATGGGTCACTTGATTTCCCCTTTTTACTCCAGTGGAATTGTTCAATCACGGTTTTATAAATACGGAAACAATTGGACAATTCTAAGCCACCAATAGTAACAAGAATGTGTTCAAAATCCTGGGTTAAAAACAAATAAGAGTTATCCAATCACATTTGGTTTATAAGAACCTCTTTCAATGTGGTTTCTCACTTTTCTCCCACTGGGTTTTAGTTTTTCCTTGCGTTTGCTGGAGGGTCTGTTTAACTGTTAGTGGGTCCAAGATAAAGGACTGTGGTTATGATCCAGGACACTCAACCTTCTACAACATTTGTGGACAGTTATCAATATTCATGGCCATTCAAGATTCAATAATTTATTGTCATTGTCACATAAACAACAAAATTACATTTAAAGCATTACTGTGTTATACGAGGTAGATTGGCAGAACAGAAACAGGATGTAAGTGACTATGTTAACGGTACAATGCATGACCAGTTCACAGTTATATAAAAGTGGAGGATAATGGGGGTCCGTGGGGGTGTGGAGGGCGGCAGAGCTAATTGAGAACACACGAGCAGACCATACGTCAGTACAGTTCCATCCATCCATCCATTTTCTTCCCCTTTATCCATTTCTGCGTCGGGGGGTGGCAGTCAGAGCTCAGAACTGATGATCAGAACTGTCATCTTGAACATGGCTTCTGTTGATTCCAGACGGACGATCTCCACTGTCGTCTCTATAACAGCTGCTTAATCCCCCTCATTGTTGAAAAAATTGGACTCATTCAAACTATACAAGGCATACGCTGCATTGAAAATTTATTTTTCCCTCAAAATAAGAGTGGAACTAAGCTGCCAAGCCCCCTTTTGGTCACCTGGTTGTAACCCAGCAATGGCTCAAATGTGTTTGTTATTAATGCATTTCCTGTGTTCAAACTGAAGGTGATTCTCTGATTTGTTGTTGGCGAATCGACTCCTTCGTAGAGTCCTCCGAGATGGCCGCTGTTGGGCTTTAGGGCTATTCTAAAATAAATGTAATTGAATTGACCGACAGGTGCTTAAACAGACTCCCACAGACGCACCACAGGGCTCTGAAAGGTCACGGTATAGGACTAAAACCAGAGAATGAAAGTCTCTCCTTCAGCAGCAGGACCACACGGCTCCACACACGCTGCTCTATACAAGATGAAAAGAGACACAAAACACACCAAAACTATTGTTGTGAATCAGACCACAAGGCAAATGTCAGCAGCGTATAAATGTGTTTGGGTTGGCGAACGCTCTTCCCCAATGGAATACAGAATACTAGCCAAAACAATGATCACTTTTGTACAAATGTTTTCTATCTGTAATGATGATGCCACACTGAGGACTGAGCCAGATTCTGTTTTGGTTTGTTTGATTCATCTAATAAAGCCTGTTGTAAAACTGATTGTGGTTTCCATCCTGAAGATTTCTCCCACTTTCACTTTTGTCTTGTATTTATTCCTTGTATATGTTCTTTTACGTCTACTCCCTGCTTCCTTTTAAACCTAAATTATCAGTACTGTCAACTCCTTACATTTCAGTAGTGGGTTAGTTACTTTGCAGATGATAACACGACAAAAAAGTGTGTCAGACGCAGACGTGTTGCTAACATGGTTGCTAAGCAAGCTGGAATTCCCCCATAAATGAAGGCCTCTGATTGGTCAATCCTTTTACGGCTGGATTTACAGGCCCATTATCAACATATTGATATCTAGAAAGATCAAGGCTCCAGTGAACTCACCACCTGCCGGAGGGGCTGGTGCTTTCTGTACTGGGTACAGCTCTGCAAATTTGAATATGAGTGAACGAACTGTGTCTATATCAGAAATTCATAATGCATTTTATAAATCCCTTTTTAAATTGTTGTTATAATTTATTGTGTATGTAGTAAATACACATACACAATGTGAGGATTGATGGATCATAGAGCAGACACCTCCTGATGACGGCTGATATGCAACACGTTCCAGGTTTAAACCACACAGGTTATTCTCATGCTAAATTCTAACGCCTTATCTACACAGGACACAGGCGGCCGCAGAGGCTGGATGGGCTGATTTGACTTTTACTTTGCTCTGAAAAATCCTTCAGTGGGGCTATTGAAGTTTTCATGCTGATGTGGGAGTGCTCTGGGTCTCTAGCCAGAATGGATTTATCAAAAAGTTTTCTTTGAAGTGAAAATTCCTACATAAAACATAGTGTTTATAACTGTCAAAGATAGTAGTTCACAGTGTGTAAGAATGACCAGTGTGAAGAGTAACCATTGTTAACATCAACTTTATTTCATTTTATCATTTTGAATAGCATGCAACACAGCATCAAACCCGTCCATTTTAATTATAGACTGTATATATTAATGGACAGAGTCACGGCTATCTCCGCCGTTCATAGGAGTTGGCCATGAAAAGTGCTTTCATGGAGCAATCCAAGATGGCCGCGAGTGGTCCCGCCCACAAGAAAATTGTGAAAAAACGCATCTGCGCATGCGTCAGCTAGCGCAGCTCCATTCATTTGAACGAGAGACTTCAAAAATTCCCCGCGAGTAAACTAGAGTGGACCAAAAAAATTTACCCCCCTCAGCATTGACACACATGTGGAACGGAGCTTTGGGCCAAGAGCCAACTTTTGGTCCATCCTGTTAAGACGTTTTTGAGAGGTCTGCTAACGCTATATGTTAGCATTGGCTAATTCTTCTTCTGGGTCCACCCCCAATGGCCCGGGGTGGTATTGCAAGCATGTCAGCGCACGTCATTTTGGCCACTTTTGAGCTGGGACCCTCCCCCACTGATTTTAATGCAATACAATTCAATATACACTGCTCACAAAAACTTAGGGCACACTCAAAAAACACATGCTAGATGTCAATCAATTCAATTTTTTGGATGTAAATTCTGTAGAAATTCTTTATCATACTTAGTAGTGTGTGTGGCCTCCACGAGCCTGAATGCACTCCCTACAACGCCTGGGCATGCTCCTGATGAGACCACTGAGGTCCTCCTGAGGGATCCCCTCCCAGACCTGGATTAGAGCATCAGGCAGTTCCTGGACAGTCGGTGGTGTGACGTGGCATTGATGGATGGACCGAGACATGGTGTTCCAGATGTGCTCTATTGGATTTAAGTCTGGGGAACGGGCAAGACAGTCCAAAACATTAATACCTTCATCATGCAGGAACTGATGACCCACTCCCACAGCACCAGCATGAGGTTTTGCAATAGGTCTGAGGATCTCATCCAGGTACCCAATGCCAATCAGGAAACCTCTGGCTAGCCCATGGAGGGCTGTGCGGCCCTCCAGTCTCCAGACTCTGTCACGTCTGTCACATGTGCTCAAAGTGAACCTACTCTCATCCGTGAAGAGCACAGGGGACCATTGGCCAATCTGCAAATCACTGTGTTCTCGGGCAAAAGCCAATCACGGTGTTATGCAGTAAGCACCAGCCCAACCTCATACCACCCTCATGGAGTCGGTTTCTGACTGTTTGAGTACCAACATGCACATTTGTGGCCCTCTGGAGGTCTTTTTGTAGGGCTAGGGCAGTGCTTCTCCTGTTTCTTTGTGCACAAATGAGCAGATAGCTGTCCTGCTGCTGGGTTGTTGACCTCGGTTGCCCCCCCCCAGGTCTCCTGGTGTATTGGCCTGTTTCCTGGTATCTCCTCCATGCTCTGGACACAGCGCTGGGAGACACAGCAAACCTCCTTGCCACAGCACATCACTCCCTGAGCAACTTCTGTGGGTTGTAGATGCCTCCTCATGACAACTCTAGTGGTGAGAACACTGGACAAATGCAAAAGCGTTCAACAATACAGTACAAAGGATGAAGACAGGGAAATGGTAATGGAAAAACCATTCCTCTTTTGGAGTGATCTTGCTAATTGCCTCTCATTTCCACCTGTTGTCTGTTTAATTTCCACAACATCAGGTGAAATTGATTCACAATAAGTGTGGCTTCCTAACTGGACAATCTGATATACCAGAAATTTAACTGACTTGGAGTTACATTGTGTTTTTTGAGTGTGCCCTAAGTTTTTGTGAGCAGTGGATTTTTGTATAGCCCCAACAACAGATCAGAGATTTAAACGATTCAAACTGAGGAAATGCAATAACAACAAACACATAAGAGCCTTTGGTCCATTGTGAGCGAGATGACCAACGTTCATAAATGCCTCTTAATGTCCCTAGACCTTCCAAAGAAAGACTCAAAAATAAAATTTCAAATTACAATTTCTACGCATAATTACATACACTACATATCAGTGTAGGAATTTAACATTTCACTGCCTCAAAATCTGTCTCCAAAACTGTTTGGGGACAGTTTCAATTGTTAATTTTGTGATTGACGTAAACAAAAAATGCACCAGTCCCTCACCTTTTCCTACCTCTTTCCATATGTGTTAATGTGTAGCAAAAGTAAAGTTTTAAATTGGATTAAGTTGTGCATGTGCAGCTATCCAAACATTTCCCCTTTCCCATTACTTTTCTGTTTAGGGATTTTACTTTTCTCTCTGTTTGACTTCTTCAGGCCAAAAAATACCAATATCCCTATTTCAATAAGTGTGTGTGGTTTTTGTGGGTGTAATGAGACCTGGTATCTCCTGCCACCACACGCAATGCAATGCTAGTCTATTTTAAATAAGCTGCTGTTATAGCCAGAACTGGAGAGAATAGATTACAATATAGCATGTAATTGTCTTTTTTTTCCCTTTCTCTTTGCAGTTCCATGCATTTGAAAATACAAATTCAATTCACCCTTAACATGCCAAAGAGCACCAAGGTGAAGGTTAAAGCCTCAGACCAGATTGAAACTATAAGAATGGGACAAAAATCCAGATTGATATCTCATCTCTCACCTCCATGGATCCCTGTCTTATACCCAAGTCCTGTTAATTTCTACAACACAGTGAAGTAGATGGATTGCATGACATTGCCTGTTCTCACACTGGCTTCTCAGACAGATTCAAGTTGAATGTTTCCATTTTGGGAAAACAGTTGATGTAATACTAATCAAGTACAAAAATGCTTAGAACACATAATTTGTGTCCTTGATTATGTTATGTATCTACTAAAAAACATTAGTTTTGCATCCACCTACTGATTGTTTGCATACACAGGCAGAGGGAATGGCAGTAAGTGAAACATATATTTGGGTTTCATCTGCATAATTGTGTTAGGACACATTGGTTCTGTGGATTAGCTGGGCTAATGGTAGCATGTAGATATTAAATAGAAGAGGCCCCAGGATTGACCTGTGCACTCACACAAATCATCTGTGTGGTGCTAACTTTTTTTTAAGAATTGTCAATGTAAAACAAGAGGAATTATATTTTTCCTAAAATATTTATGAAATAAGCAGTTAGACAATATAAAAACGGTTATCACGGCCACAGTCCCCATCCTACAATCACTCACTTATTCCCACTGGGTTTTTGAGTTGTTCCTTGTTGATGCAGATTGGCCTAAGGACAGTGATGATCCATGGACATTAGTCGTCTGCCCCCTATGGACCAATGGCTCCTATGTCTTTTTGTTTTTATTGCATTTCCTGTGTTCGGACTGTTTGATTCTCTGATCTGTTAGTGAGAAAGACAAAACTTTGTGAAGTCCTCCGAGACGACTGCTGCAGCCCAACTGATCTCGAAGGCATTCATCTCTCCTCACATCGTTCTCATGAGGTCTCAAATCTCTGTTAAAACCACTCAGCATAGGAAGCAGGCAGTTGTTTACAAGCCTGAGCCAAACAATGTCAGATGTGTTGTATATAGTAGATGGACACCGTTTTACAGCGCGGCCCACTCATCCAGAAAACTCAAAGTGAAAGGCGTTTTAAGAGCAAGCCGCTGGATGAAAGGTGATTCAGGTTCAATCCTCCAGCGGTGGGCGGCACTGGGATGAAAGTGTTGTGAGAGTAGAGGCTGGAGCTGGGGCTGGAGCTGGGGGCAGTCATAGAAAGGATGGTAGAGATGGACTGATGAAATTACTCGATGAGGATGTGTTAGTGACCCACAAGCTGTTTTTGTAGAGACAATTTAATGGAAATACAATTTTTGGTTTACACTTTAGTTTAGCCCTCACTAATCAACAGCTAAACAAAAGCTAAGTAGTGTATAATCTATGCTTAATTAGCAACAAGCGAGACTTGCGGTGTTAATGAAGCTGCTGCTCTGATTGAGCTTCTGTGCGATATGGAGGACTTTACAAAGTTGTTGATTCGCCAACACAAATCAGAGAATCACAGGGAAGGCAATGTTAAAAAAAAAACATTTGGGGCGGGTAGGGGGTCTATAAGTGGCAAATGTCCAATATCCAAAAATTAAAATCAAAACAGAAAACACAGAGCAAGGACAACAACAAGGGATAAACAAAGACACCCAAAACAAAATCCAATCCATTGAAGATTCCATCCCAACTTTTTGGGTGCTTTTTGTTTTCCATATCCATAAAAGTTTAAATTGTTGTTGAGTCTGGGATGGGTACTATGGGACTATGGTCAACGTCAAGAGCTCGATTAGTCCACTCCTTCTACAGACTATGGTTACATCAAGCATAACAAATCAATTCATTTACCTATTCCTCTGACAATTATGTTTTGTAATGATAGAAAATGGTATAAGACCCCTGTGCGACATTAAAGGACATTATACAATCCCTGCAAAAACCAACCAGATGCTACTTGAGTCGCCGGGGCCCAGTCTCTCTCTCTCTCTCTCTCAGGCCGCTGCCTGGTGCGAGGCCAGGGTAAAACCAGGCGTTTCACAGATGTATCCGTGAAATCTGTCCTTCCAGCAGGTGTTTTGAAGTTCATTTCACACGTTCCAGTTTTGGAAAAAGCTCACATTACCAACAAACACATCCGGACCCAAACATTTACAGGGAAAATGGCCAAGAGACAGATGTTTCAATCAGGAAACTCATCCTTACACAACCCAGAGATGGAAACACACATCACAATCTGCCTCCTATTCCCTTTTTTGAACACAACTCAATTTACTGTTATATCCTTCTTAAAAATAGAATAGTTTAAGATTATATGCAACTTAACATGTAATAAGAGAGGATATGCTGTGTGACAATGTTGATGAAAATCTGAGCCAAGCAGGGCAGGGTGTGGTTAGTACTGTGATGGGAGATCTCTGGGAACACCAGATGCCACAGTGGGGCAGCTGCGGCTGTAAAGTGCCAAACGGTCTTTGCGGGGGCCACATTACAATGAGTCTGGTGTGTGTGTGAATGGTTGGTGATGGTCGGAGGGGTCGATGGCACATACTGGTTGCCTCGCTTCAGTCAGTCATCAATCATCCTGAATCCAGGATCTCCAAAATAGTATCAATAAACAATTAGAGTTAAGCTAGTGCATGTTTATTATTTAGTTAGATTGCCAATTGACATGAGTACAGCTAATTGAATAAAAACCAATGGAAGATCCCTGTTTAACACAAAACACTCATGACATTTAAATGTGTTACGCAGGCAAACAAGAATAGTCCCCACTGAAATGCCAGACAGTGTTTAGAGAAAAATCAACGATCAGTGTTCTCACTTACAAACCCTGTCACATTCACCAGCACCGAGAAGAGCCGCTTCAAATAGAACCATGTCGGATAAATAATTTAAACTGACGAAGCTCAAAACACGATGTGCTCAAATACAGAGGTGTACGCTTGCTGTGAACAAACCGTGCAAACCGTTATCCATAAAACATATATGTAAATCTAATTTGTGAGGCTGGAGATGTGTGGAGAACCCCTGGACTCTGGGCGCAGCTGTTGTTGCAAAATCAGTCTCTAATTGTGGCTGCGATGCCTCGTTTGGAGATGTAATTGTGGCACTAAAATCATTACATAAACGGGAAGATCTCTTTCTCACAGGTGTGTCCAGGGCTTAACTCGAAGCAATATACTTGAAAGACTAATTTTTTGATGATGTGTACAGTGGTCCCGGTTACGTTCTAAAAATATTACCTGTAATAAGCAAATCATTGAAGTAGCAGCTGTATGTTTTGAGGCTGTAAAACTCATCTCACACTTTATACACTTTTCTGATGACCTAAACTCACGACTGTTAAAGTGAGATCACAGAGATATCAAACCTGTTTGTTGTAGGTCTGAGCGCTGAAGGGCAGGAGCAGGACTGAGGGCTCAAAACGCACCCAAAGGGATACAATAACCATTAATACATTATGTTAATTTTTTCACTATTGACCTGTTGACTCTTCATATTAATTATAGAAAAATGGATTCATTAATGTGTGTTTTGTTTTTAACGTTGGTCTTGAAAGTCAACTGTGTGGCTTTATGTTTCCAGTTGGACCAGTCATCTGTGAACTGCAATTTCTCCTCCTCCTCCTCCTCTTGCTGCTGCTGCTGCCTCTGCTGCTGCCCTCTGAGACCACCACGCATCTCCTCATCATCATAACCTCAGCACATTTTGGAATACATTGCCATTTAAAACCATGCAAATTGAATACGCTTAACCCTTTCTGCGTCAGAGGGTTTTTTTTTTTGAGAAATTAGATGTGAACAATAACAAAAGATGGATTCCTGACACTGTATAAGAGATAGAGGACTACAAAATCAATAATAGCGATGAACAAAAGAAAATATGTAAGAAAACAAGAAAAAAAGACATGATTATGGATCCAAGCTGTTCGTACTTTTTAAAATGTTAGCCTTCTGAATGGGCTAACGGCAGCACACATGGCATGACTAGTTTGTGATTTGTGTGTCTTTTTATTCCTTAAACCCCCACCGGCCCACCGTTTTTGTTCAGTCCAGTATGGAGATATAATCCTGAAATGTGTGTTTTTAAAGGCATTACAAGTGGTTACTTCCCACTTTGCTAAAAGTACAATCAATTTGTCCCCAAACAATGCTCCTATGCTCGTGTTCCTCTTCTTCATAGCTATACAATGAGAACTTGGGTTAGCGGTAGCAGCCTTTGGTGTTCCTCGTATCCTATCTTGCTTGGATGACGTCATTTTCCCAAATCATTGATAGATCTAAACAGCCAATGATGATAGCTTTCAAACAAGGGGTGGGTCCAGGTATTTGACCCCTGACTCTTTAAAAGTGCGTAATGATGCAGAACACACGAGGAAATAAGCAGGTTTTATGCAGCAAGTAATTATTCTACAACAAAGATATAAACTTTGAAAAACTGTAACAAAATCATACAGGAAGGGAGCTTTTAAGTACCAAAATATAAACATTTGTTTGTTGTGGTGATGGAGGATCTAACATTTGAGTAAAACTGCATATATTTGCACAAAGTGTGCCAAATAAGGCTATACTTACACAGATAAAACACCATCTTTAACTCTAGCATCAAAGAACAAGTAAAAAATCTCTATCTTGAACATAATAATAATAATAAGCTATGTTAGCATCTGTACAGGTTAGCATCTGTACATTTTAGCAGCAGTATATTTACATCTGTACATTAGCAGCATGAGGCTCTGGGACACAGTAACAGTGACAGTGACACATGTGATTCTATATTGTATGTACCGATGCACAACATGTGAGATCAGGTTGGCAGTGTTCATTAGTCCTCATTATTTGTTGTACAGTCTGACAGCAGCAGGAAAGATGAATAAGTCTGTCACTGAAGCTGATCTCGAGAACAGTCAGAGTGTCCTGCAGGGGGTGACAGTCATGGTCCAGCATAGATGTTAGTTTGTCCAGGACCCTCCTGTCCCCCACCTGCTGCACTGTGTCCAGGGAACAGCCCTGCCCAATAAAGACAACTGCATCAGAACTATGTAACCTAGAGGTCTTAAACTTTAGACAAATGCTGTCAACAACAGAAAATACCATAAGTTTGGAATATTGTGAGCTTTCAATTAAGTATGTCTTTGATAGGGTTTTAATAAATTTAACATTTGAGGCAAGGCTTAATAAACAGGTTTTTTTTTCTCAAACTTCAAAGGATGCAGAGTGAAATAGGAATGACCTACAGCCTCTAGCTTTAAAATGATACATCACACAAGCATGTGATGTGTAAGATGTATTTCTAAATATGCAAAGACATTTGGGAATGCCCAACTTTTGTGCACAAGCCAATCGAGGTGGGTTTTATGAGGTTAAACAACTGTTCACAGACCAAAGGTCATAGACCTGGAAAATAAATGATTAGTACAATTTTTTCCTTTATTGTTTTTTTAAAAAAGGATGTAAAAGTTCTACCGAAAATGGACACACTCTATTACACTTTTTTTCTAGCAGCCGCCTCAAGACTACACACTCCCTTAGAGATAGGGGCAGGAGCTCAGTCACAGGGGTGGAGCTCCAAGTAGAGTCGCTGTTTCTGCACATTGAGAGGAGCCAGATGAGGAGACTCAGGCATCAGATTTGGATGGACGCCTCCCTTGGGAAGACCCAGCACATGTTAGAGGGACTATGCCTCTCAGCTGGCCTGGGAATGCTTTAAGATAGTCAGGATTTCAAATGAGCTGGAGGAAGGGTGTGCGTCTCTGTTTGGACTTTTACCCCTGCCACCCGGCGATGGATAAAGCTGTAAAAAATGTATAAAATGTGTTGGAAGTAGTTTGGTGCCTAAAGCGGTATTGTTGCTTGGAACTGTTTCAATGCAAAATTAGATGAGATGAAACTTGATCTCACAACAGACAAATGTACATGTTACATCGGGCATAAATAGGCAAGGTGTGCAAAATAAAAGGAACGTGCAAACATGTTAAAAGGTAAAAAAAATAAAAATTACAATAAAAAGGAATTTCTCAAATACTAACTTGTAAATCCTTCAGTTTGTGGCTGTTTAAGATAAAAAGTAAATAAACATGACAAACTGCATTTGTTTTTTATATTTACCAGCCTAAAATGACACCAACAGCATGAAATATTTGGTCTAGTGGTCCAATGCCAAGGTTGTTTTTGTAAAGCCACATACAACAAGACTCTGAACAATTGGAACCACAGGCGGTTTCTGCTGTTTGTCTGCTCTGTGCCTGGTCCGTGTTGAACCAGGCTGAGAGGAATGGCCGAAGGGGAGTCCAAAGGCTCCAGCGCATACGGAGAGGTGTTGGGTGGTATCTGCACTGCACTACTGCCTGTGGGACCACTTATCCTTCTGTATCCAGCAGCTAATCAAATATACATTCAGTTGTAAAACATGCATGTAGTTTATAGTGTGATCGTCAAATTGCCGGCTGTAACTCTACATTTTACATGATGTTAAAGCATTACAATCATTGCACAACAAGCCAAAGGGGAACTGCTGTTGTCCAAAATGGATTGAGTTCCTTGACCAGTCACACAGAGCAGCGTGGATATGGATTACAAGTATTAATAAGGTTAGTATTAGTAAGGTCTGTCTGTAAAAACAGATTTGCACTGTGACTGTTTATGTTATATAATTCTATGCCAAATGTGACAGGTTAATTTCTCCAGTGTGAGATCAATAAAGTCTATATTTTCTTACCAATTGCGGGTCCTTTATAAATGTGGGGGGGGGAAACAAAATACATTCCTCTCTCTGGTGGTAGCATAGGAAGTACAAACTGAAAGCACCCTTGGGACTGGGATGTATTTTCTGCTTAAGATTGTATTTCACTTTCTAAAACATGAATTGACAAAGTAAGATAAACCTTCATTCTTCCCACAAAGGGGACATTTTAAGTAATTATTCTCATTATAATTTGTAAATGTGTCTCTCCCCCCTGGACTGCCACCTTAACGTGGTGGGGGAGTTTGAGTACTCGGATGATCCTGGGAGCTATGCTGTCTGGGGCTTCATGCCCCTGGTAGGGCCTCCCATGGCAGACAGGTCTCAGGTGACGAGTCAGACAAAGAGCAGTCCAGAAGACACCATGGACAGCACTAACACGAAAACAGTGACGTCGCCCGGCATGGCGCAGCCGGGGCCCCACCCTGGAGCCAGGCCTGGGGTCGGGGCCCGTATGCGAGCGCCTGGTGGCCGGGCCTTAGCCCACGGGGCCCGGCCGGGCTCAGCCCGAAGGGATGACGTGGGCAGTCCCTCCTGTGGGCCCACCACCTGCAGAGGGGTCCGTGGTGAAGCGGTGCAGAGAGGACTGGGCGGCAGTCGAAGGCGGAGACCTCGGCGACCCAGTCCGCACACACAACAGCTGGCTCTTGGGACGTGGAACGTCACCTCACTGGGGGGGAAGGAGCCCGAGCTCGTGGGGGAGGTTGAGCGATACCGACTAGAGATAGTCGGCCTCACCTCCACACACAGCTTGGGCTCTGGAACCCAACTCCTTGAGAGGGGTTGGACGCTCCACTTTTCTGGAGTTTCCCGCGGGGAGAGGCGGCGAGCTGGGGTGGCCATTCTCATTGCCCCCCATCTCAGCCGCCACGTGTTGGAGTTCTCCCCGGTGAATGAGAGGGTCGCGTCCCTCCGCCTCCGGGTGGGGGACAAGTCTCTCATTGTTGTGACGGCCTACGGGCCTAACAGCAGTGTAGAGTACCCGGCCTTCTTGGAGTCCTTGGGAGGGGTACTGGACGGTGCACCGCCCGGGGACTCCGTTATTCTCCTGGGGGACTTCAACGCCCATGTGGGAAACGCCAGTGACACTTGGAGAGGGGTGATCGGGAAGAACCCCCCCTGATCTGAACCCGAGCGGTGCTCAGTTGTTGGACTTCTGTGCCAGTCACGGTTTGTCCATCACGAACACCATGTTCGAGCACAAGGGTGTCCACCAGTGCACGTGGCACCAGGACACCCTAGGCCGGAGGTCGATGATCGACTTTGTTGTCGTATCATCTGACCTTCGACCGCGTGTCTCGGACACTCGGGTAAAGAGAGGGGCGGAGCTGTCAACCGATCATCACCTGGTCGTGAGTTGGATCCGCTGGCAGGGGAAGAAGCCGGTCAGACCTGGCAGACCCAAGATAGTGAGGGTCTGCTGGGAACGTCTCGCTGAGCCCCCTGTCAGACGGACTTTCAACTCACACCTCCGGGAGAGTTTCTCCCAGGTCCCGGCGGAGGAGGGGGACATGGAGTCCGAGTGGACCATGTTCTCTGCCTCAATCGCCGATGCGGCGGCTCGTAGCTGTGGTCGCAAGGTCTCTGGTGCTGGTCCCGGCGGCAACCCCCGAACCCGGTGGTGGACACCGGCAGTAAGGGATGCTGTCAGGCTGAAGAAGGAGTCCTATCGAGCCATGATGGTTCGGGGGACTCCTGAGGCAGCTGTCCAGTACCGGCAGGCCAAGCGTGCCGCGGCCCGGGCTGTTGCAGAGGCAAAAACCCGGGACTGGGAGGAGTTCGGAGAGTCCATGGAGCATGACTATCGGTCGGCCTCGAAGAGATTCTGGCAAACCATCCGGCGCCTCAGGAGGGGGAAGCAGTTCTTTGCCAACACCATGTACGGTGCGGGTGGAGAGCTGCTGACCTCGACTGGGGATATTGTCGGGCGGTGGAAGGAATACTTTGAGGTTCTCCTCAATCCCCCCGTCACGTCCTCTGTTACAGAGGCAGAGGCTGAGGACGTTGGGGCGGGTACATCCATCTCCCTGGCTGAGGTCACCAAGGTGGTTGGTAGCCTCCATGGTGGCAAGGCTCCGGGTGTGGATGAGATCCGCCCTGATTATCTAAAGTCTCTGGATGTTGTAGGACTGTCTTGGCTGACACGTCTCTGCAACATCGTGTGGCGATCGGGGGCAGTGCCAATGGAGTGGCAGACCGGGGTGGTGATCCCTCTCTACAAGAAGGGGGACCGGAGGGTGTGTTCCAATTATCGTGGGATCACACTCCTCAGCCTCCCCGGTAAGGTCTACTCCAAGGTACTGGAGAGGAGGCTACGGCCGATGGTCGAATCTCGGATCCAGGAGGAGCAGTGTGGTTTTCGTCCCGGTCGCGGAACACTGGACCAGCTCTATACTCTCCATCGGATACTCGAGGGTTCATGGGAGTTTGCCCAACCTGTCCACATGTGCTTTGTGGATTTGGAGAAGGCGTTTGACTGTGTTCCCCGGGGTGTCCTTTGGGGGGTTCTCCGGGAGTACCGGGTCGGAGGTCCTCTGCTGAGGGCCATCCGATCCCTGTATGACCGGAGCCAGAGCTGTGTTCGCATTGCCGGCAGTAAGTCAGACCTGTTCCCGGTGAATGTTGGCCTCCGGCAGGGCTGCCCTTTGTCACCGGTTCTGTTCACTGTATTTATGAACAGAATATCTAGGCGCAGCCAGGGGTCGGAGGGGGTCCGGTTCGGAGACCACAGGATTTCATCTCTGCTGTTTGCGGACGATGTTGTCCTGTTGGCTCCAACGAACCAGGACCTGCAGCATGCACTGGGACGGTTTGCAGCCGAGTGTGAAGCGGCTGGGATGAGAATCAGCACCTCCAAATCCGAGGCCATGGTGCTCGACCGGAAAAAGGTGCCTTGCCCTCTGCAGGTGGGTGGAGAGGTCCTTCCTCAAGTGGAGGAGTTCAAGTATCTCGGGGTCTTGTTCACGAGTGAGGGAAGAATGGAGCGTGAGATTGACAGGCGGATTGGTGCAGCATGCGCAGTTATGCGGTCGCTGTATCGGACCGTTGTGGTGAAGAGGGAGCTGAGCCGAAAGGCAAAGCTCTCGCTTTACCGGTCAATCTTCGTTCCCTCCCTCACCTATGGTCATGAGCTTTGGGTAATGACCGAAAGAACGAGATCGCGGATACAAGCGGTCGAAATGAGCTTCCTCCGCAGAGTGGCTGGGCGCTCCCTTAGAGATAGGGTGAGGAGCTCAGTCACACGGGAGGAGCTCGGAGTAGAACCGCTGCTTCTCCACGTCGAGAGGAACCAGTTGAGGTGGCTCGGGCATCTGTTCCGGATGCCTCCTGGACGCCTCCCTGGGGAGGTGTTCCAGGCACGTCCCACCGGGAGGAGGCCCCGCGGAAGACCCAGGACACGCTGGAGGGACTATGTCTCTCAGCTGGCCTGGGAACGCCTTGGGGTCCCCCCGGACGAGCTGGAGGAAGTGTGTGTGGATAGGGAAGTCTGGGCGTCTCTGCTTAGACTGCTGCCCCCGCGACCCGGCAACGGATAAAGCGGAAGAAAATGGATGGATGGATGGAATGGATAATTTGTAAAAAAAATTCTTCAAAGATTTTTTGGATATGTTCGCTCCCGGATTGGACCTTAGGTTTATAAAACTTATTTTAGATAACAATACATATTTATAGTAACTCCAACTACGCATTTTGCGCTTTTTGTTCCTACTGTCAGTAATGTGTGATGCAACACCAGCATTTCCCTCCTGTACAACAAAAGAGATTCCCTTAATCTCTTAATTTATAATGGATTTTGTTGCTTATTGCTCTTGCTTAGTTTGTTGACCAAAGAAAAATAAACTAAAATAAGAAAGAGTTGGAGAAATCAGTTATATTGTGGCAAAAATTAAACATCTAATTAGGAAAAACATCTTTTGAAAGGATCCATGAAAGATGATGGCGCTCTTTGAAGTGAGAGATGATTGACTGTTTGTGGTCCGTCGTGCTTCAATTTTGTCAAAACATGTCTGAAAACATAATAATTATAATAAAAACTATCACTAAAAACAGCAATCATGCACTTTTATACCATTATCTTTGATTCTGAAATGATCTCCCTTTCGGCTCTGAGTCACGATTTAAGTGCTCAAAATACAGATATATTATATAAGGTTGTATCAGTATTCAATAATCACATATACATATATAAGATTAAGAGATCCTTTGTTCGTCCCATCACCGGTTACATAATAGTAGGAATGAGGAGCATGCAGCACAAGATAAGTGAACAATAGCTCTATACTAAAATAAGATCAAATATTATCTCTTAAGTTTAGCATAAAAAGATGCAGGTATAAAATATCTAGCTTTAGCATAAGGAAACAAATCTAAAATCTACAACTTTAGC
This sequence comes from Knipowitschia caucasica, assembly GCA_964034765.1. Taxonomy (NCBI): domain Eukaryota; kingdom Metazoa; phylum Chordata; class Actinopteri; order Gobiiformes; family Gobiidae; genus Knipowitschia; species Knipowitschia caucasica. The sequence continues at coordinate 26,815,827 of OZ035839.1, read as the reverse complement.
ATAATGGGAATGCAAGAATAAAGCAGACAACCTCTGACTTTAGCATAATAAAGGAGTAAGTATAAAATCTCTTACTTTGTTAAGCATACAAGACATACAACTTAATAAAACAGACGAAGTCTCCCCACATTTTCTGTGCTCTCTGCTTTGTTCCTTATTGTCCTGTATTGCTTTTTCCAGTGTACATCTCAGCTCAGCGCTCATAGTCCATGAAGGATGAACCCACAGGCCGATAGTTTGAAAGGATTAGATCTGGAGCACTGCAAATGCATTCACTGACTTCACACCGAGGATTAGGAGTGGTGGAGGAAGATCCATTTTCAACCCATGCATAGAATCCCCAAATATCCCCATTGCTAGGTTGTGTAATAAGGTTGAGATAATACAGACATTAAGGTAAGATTAGATTATGCTGGAAACATGACATCATGGCTCAGTGCCAAGGCTTCATGTAATGGAACAGGCGTGTCAGGGAGATAGGCCCCCAGAGATGCAGCAGGAACTCAGCAGAAGACAAGATTCAGATTCAGTTTATTTGCCATCTGCAGTAAAACGAGATTGGAATGCATGTGCAAGAGTCTGTGCAGAAGACAATACATAAATAAAACAACCTAAAAAAGTACAGGAAACATACAGTGTATGTCACTGTAAAACCGATCAACAAAAACGGTTTCAACACAAGTGCATGATCATTCAATTGCTTTGTTTAAACTGATAATAGCTTGTAGAAAGAAGCAGTTAGCATATTGAGATATCCTGCCTCTCAACGAATGCTATCTTCTGCCAGAGGGAAGAAGCTGAAAGCTGCCATTTCTTTTGTGGCTTTTCTGTAATTTTGACTCCAGGTAGATTGTTCAGGGTTTTAAACTGAGAAAGGAGAGAGGAGAAAATGCCTCGGACCGAGCAGACACTGGATAAATCCACCAGAGGAAAGGTTTTGAGTCAGCAGCTCACTGTCAGGTACACAACAGGAGGTATGGAGGTACCAGAAGGGGGTGTTGTGTCAATCTCAGTGTGCTATGTGCATGTGAGGAATGGCATGGATATTCAAGTGTATTTTAAGGGCATCTGTTTGTGTCAGTCAAGCTTATGCTAAGGTATACTTTCCTCAACTAAGTTAACATAAGTTCCCTGTGAATCAATCTTGAAACTTCCTATTTTATTGCCGGTAATTCCCATTTCAATTTGAAAAGACCAAGAGAGAAACATTAATGTATGAAAAAGATGTATTTGTTGTTCGCATTAACCCCGGCAGTGACACTTGCAGAGGGGAGATAACCTGCTGCTGTAGATGATCGTAGATCCCCCGGGGTCAAGCACTGGTGGTGGCTAGAAGCATGGTGTGAATGGGGCGTAGGCGACGCAGGAGCCAGTTTAAGAGCCAGAGCAGGAGCCAGAGCAGGAACCAGAGCAGGAACCACAGCAGGAACCAGGAGCTTAGGGAGGCGCTGGGGAGGAACTGGGGAGGCGCGAGGAAGGCGCTGGGGAGGCGTTGGGGATGAACTATTGTTCATTGCATTTTTTGGCTTTCTTGTGATTTAATGTTTCACAGCCGCCATTAGAACTCCCATTAGTGTTTGTAATGATTCGGAGTGAAGTATCGTCACCAAACAGACATTAAATCAAGCTCTAAAACCTGGAGGAAAAAACCTGCGAGCCTTGAGAACGAGGTGGCATGTCTCAAGGGGAAGTTAGTCCTCATTGAAAAAAATAAAATAAAATTCTGATGCAACTATAGGACTATAATTTGCTGCAAGTCCAACAATAAGAAGTTTTCAGACTGGCTCATCAGCGTGATGGCACTTCTTAAATGTTTTGATTGCCTGAAGGTTTTAATGGATGATTATAACATTTGTAGTGATTTTATTGTAAAGCACTTTGGTCGCCATGAGTATTGTAAAGGGCTCTATATGTGAAAAAAAATAGATTGATTAATTAATTATTGATTCATTAACAGCACTCAATTATATATAAGCGACCTGGTAGCCTTAATGGTTTTCTTCCATTATGTTATGATTACTTGTGTGCTTCCTGTCCTTCCACACAGTATACTCACTACACAGTTATGTCACGTACACTTTTAAACTTCCACAAATCTACCTCTTGGATTGTTTCCAACTCTTTCCTATAGCTTCAAACATGACACCGTAGCCGTAGCATGTACCTATACTCCCATACACGTCATACCCGGCTTCTCCCTCTCAGTCACTGACATAGCATTTCACTTTGTATATAATGTAATCGCTTTAATATCCTGGGCAGGCCTTTCAACCCCGGGAATGCTGAGAGGGACGTTTTTAGTGTGATTGGCTCATAGATCAGGGCAGTGCAATACAGGTGGTACATCAGCAAGATAAAAGCCACACAGTGGAGAGGGTCCAGCAGGAGGAGGAGGAGGAAGAGGAGGAGGAGGGGAGGAGCTGCTATCAGTCTGTGTTCAGCAGGACAAGGATTACGTTGTGTTTGACCTTGACGAGCCGACCAGCTCTCTGTCTTAGATGTAATATTTACTAAAGATTGTTTTACGCCGTCAGAAGTTTTAGTCGCAAACTTGGCTTGAGTAAACTATTGAACTTTTTGTTTTGTCGGACAATGGTCTTAGAAATTGTTAGTATTAGATAGCAATCTCTGTCTGCTTCATCCCTGACAAAATCTATAAATGAAATTAAATCTAAAAATACGTTCATCAATTTGTGTAATTATTGATTTGTGTATTTGTGTTTTTGACGCTCCTGCATTGGCAACGAATGATGTTAACATACTGCTGCTAACGTGCTAACTACAGTAACAGGCTGTAGATCCAGAACTGAGGCTTTAGATCCAGGACTGATGCTGTAGATTCAGGACTGATGCTGTAGATTCAGGACTGGGGCTGTGGATCCAAGTCTCAGTCTGTAGATCCAGGACTGAGGCTGTAGATCCAGGACTAAGGCTGTAGATCCAGGACTAAGGCTGTAGATCCAGGACTAAGGCTGTAGATCCAGGACTGAGGCTGTAGATCCAGGACTGAGGCTGTAGATCCAGGACTGAGTCTGTAGATCCAGGACTGAGGCTGTAGATCCAGGACTGAGGCTGTAGATCCAGGACTGAGTCTGTAGATCCAGGACTGAGGCTATAGATCAAGGACTGAGACAGATAATGGGACAGCAGGCGCAAATTTGTGAGTGGAAATCCAACTCCATGTCTGTAATGTTGTCTGTAATGATGATGTGGCGAAAGCTTTGTGACTGATAAGATGAAAGATGGATTCCCAATGTCTAATGTGCAAAAATCAGGCACCCCAGCTTTAAATGTGTATCATGGGTCCGTGCTGAGAGCCCAAAACAGCAACTAAGGTGAAGCTGAGAAGTTCCTCTTTATATTATTATTTCTCTGGAAGAAAATAAAGATTTGATGGTGATTTTTAATTGACTTGCTCATTAGACCTTTATATTGCAGTTTGCTTGTTTTTCTTCTTGTATAATTTATCATAAAAGTAAAATTTAACATTAACAGCTTTAATCACACTTAATTATTATTGAGAGAGTCACAGACGAACCGAGTGTGTAAAGGATGCAGGACTTTGTGGAGCAGGGTTTATTGGACATACAATGTGCTGCTGATTTCAGATTCCATTCGTCTTACATTTTGTAGAAGAGTTATGGGATAGAAGAGTCTGGGGAGATGGATGTCTTGTATCCTATATAATAATGATTAATTTGAATGAATGTGGCATAATTTGAAGTAACAACACACATGTATGCCTCACAAGTTTGTGTGTGTGTGGGGGGGGTGGTGTGCAACTGTGTACTAGCATGTGTGTGTCTGAGTATGTATACGTGTGTGTGCATGTCTGAGTATGTACATTGTATATATATTATTTAGTATTCGGCCCCCTTGAACCTTTCAACATTTCGCCACATTTCAGATATAACATTTTAATTTTTTGTCATGAATCAACAACAAGTGGGACACAATCGTGAAGTGGAACGAAATGTATTGGATAATTTAAACTTTTTTAACAAATAAAAAACTGAAAAGTGGGGCGTGCAATATTATTCGGCCCCTTTACTTTCAGTGCAGCAAACTCACTCCAGAAGTTCAGTGAGGATCTTTGAATGATCCAATGTTGTCCTAAATGACTGATGATGATAAATAGAATGCACCTGTGTGTAATCAAGTCTCCGTATAAATGCACCTGCTCTTTGATAGTCTCAGGGTTCTGTTTAAAGCGCAGAGAGAACCATGAAGACAAAGGAACACACCAGGCAGGTCCGAGATACTGTTGTGGAGAAGTTTAAAGCCAGATTTGGATACAAAAAGATCAAACATCTCAAGGAGCACTGTGCAAGCAATTATATTGAAATGGAAGGAGTATCAGACCACTGCAAATCTACCAAGACCCGGCCGTACCTCCAAACTTTCATCTCAAACAAGGAGAAGACTGATCAGAGATGCAACCAAGAGGCCCATGATCACTCTGGATGAACTGCAGATAACGACTGCTGAGGTGGGAGAGTCTGTCCATAGGACAACAATCAGTCGTGCACTGCACAAATCTAGCCTTTATGGAAGAGTGGCAAGAAGAAAGCCATTTCTCACAGATATCCATAAAAAGTCTTGTTTAAAGTTTGCCACAAGCCACCTGGGAGACGCACCAAACATGTGGAAGAAGGTGCTCTGGTCAGATGAAACCAAAATCGAACCTTTTGGCCACAATGCAAAACGATATGTTTGCCGTAAAAGCAACACAGCTCATCACCCTGAACACACCATCCCCACTGTCAAACATGGTGGTGGCAGCATCATGGTTTGGGCCTGCTTTTCTTCAGCAGGGACAGGGAAGATGGCTAAAATTGATGGGAAGATGGATGGACCCAAATACAGGACCATTCTGGAAGAAAACCTGTTGGAGTCTGCAAAAGACCTGAGACTGGGACGGAGATTTATCTTCCAACAGGACAATGATCCAAAACATAAAGCCAAATCTACAATGGAATGGTTCACAAATAGACTTATCCAGGTGTTAGAATGGCCAAGTCAAAGTCCAGACCTGAATCCAATCAAGAATCTGTGGAAAGAGCTGAAGACTGCTGTTCACAAACGCTCTCCATCCAACCTCACTGAGCTCGAGCTGTTTTGCAAGGAAGAATGGGCAAGAATTCCAGTCTCTCGATGTGCAAAACTGATAGAGACATACCCCAAGCGACTTGCAACTGTAATTGCAGCAAAAGGTGGGTTATATCTTTATGTTTGAAGCCTGAAATGTGGCGAAATTTTGAAAGGTTCAAGGGGGCCGGATACTTTCGCAAGGCACTGTATACATGTGTGCCTGTGTGTGCATATGTGTGTGGGTGTGCCTGTATATGTATGTATTTGTATGCTTGCATTTACGAAGCATGGCGAACCACGTAAACCCATTTTTATGTTGCATCAAACTAAAGTAATTTGTCATTTTCAAACATAAAGAGCTGACAGCACCTTTATCTGGGTTTTGAAAATAAGTGAAGTTATAAGTTGTTATTAGAATAAATACTTCACTTTCCTCTTCTGCTGACTTTAAACGATAACAAGACAAAGCATTTCCTTTAACTTGTTACAATAATTACATATTAATAGTTGCAAATGTTTTACAAATGTTCCCAATTCCTCGTTTCAGACTAAAAAATGATTTTTATCTTTGAGGTTAGCAGGGTTAATTGTCTGTTCCCTCAGTAAAAGCAAAACTGTTTTTTTACTCTGCTAATTTCCCACATTTGAGCTGAGACAAGCTCGCAAAAGCCTTACATCATCGGCCTGTAGGTGTGTGTGTGTGTGTGTGTCTGTGTGTCTGTGTGTGTGTGTGTGTGTGTGTGTGTGCGAGGGTCTGGACCTCCACAAACACATAGTTAACTCTTCTGAACCTTACCGTCCCACACGTCTGTTGGCACCGGCTCAAAACTAACGGCAAAACACCTCCGACCAGCAGAGACGTGACCCTCGCAGAACAAGGATCAGTCTGGATTTAAGCTCCACAAACGTTATCAATCAGAGCCTGCGCGGTGACTGCGTACCATAGCTAAGAATAACCTTCCATTGGTACACAGAGGGACGTGACATGTGCCGACACTGCAGCCACCGAGACGGAACCAGATATTTTTAGTAAGCGGGAGAATTCTACTCAAAGTCTTGAAATGTTGACAAGAAATAGCATCCATATTCCATAGTAGGGAAGTCATGTCTTTTTTTGTTTTTGTCAGAGGAGAGTTTGACTCATTGTATTTGACTCCATCTTGTTTTACTAGAAATAGGACAAATGTTTATTGTCAAAATAGATAGATAGACCACTCTGTCAGGAACAGTGGTCACCAGAGTATTTCCAGATGTTGATGCTCTTGATCAGGACCATAGCTGGAGGATTATCCCATTGTATATGTCTTTTAGTGGTAGGGGAAACCGGAGCACCCAGAGGAAAGCGAGGCAGACACAGGAAGAACATGCAAACTCTGCTCATAAAGACCGGGATTCGAAACCCAGGAGCTTCTTGCTGAGTGGTTTTTCATGTTTATTCATGATGCTTTGTCGATAATGAGTCAGCAGTGAACAAACCTCATCAGTAAATCGGGTTGTGTCCAATTAAAACAATTGTCTACCAGCTTTTTGTTTAAGATCAGATTTTGTTTAAGTGTCACAACAGAATGAAAACTTGAAGATTTGCAGGTGCGGCCTATGGAGTATGTTGACAAGACGTGCTTTATTTAAAAAGTTTAAGTAAAAGAGTGCTTCATAGTCATCAGTATGGATGGGCCTCTCCACCACAGACTATATACAACGACCCCACGGACCTGACTCTGACTATGGTTGTTTTCAGAATTGGCAAAAGTAAAAGTTTTAGATCTAGTTTTTCTAGTCTATATGGGTTTTCTAGCTCCATACTTCTCATTTTGCAGAGGTCCAAGACAATTCTTTGTAATTTGAACAGAATACAACACATGGTCAACTGTAGTCAACTATTTTTTTCTGGTTTATCTGGACTTTCTGTACTTTCTCGAGTTAAAGTTCTAATGTCTTATATAAAGGTTGTACACCTATTGCTTTGAGTTTAGTTGAGTGGGAGAGAGAATGGATATGATACAGGGACAGAGCAAGATAAACATTGCGGTAGCACACACACTACAAGTTTCACAGGCAGAAGATTCTTCCCAACCAAACTTGGAATGTAATTTTTATTAGACCATTAATTGTAGTAGTTTGTTCTGATACATTTTTCTGCCTGAATCTATGTTTTCAAGAATAAATACTTCTTGCAATATAAAATGTGCCACTCTGTATGTGTAAAACCTACAGTACAGCGTTTACAAGCCTCTCAAACCGCCTGTCACCTCCTACACTCATAACTTTCTATATAACATCTCTCTGATGTTCTCTTCTCCTCCTCCTCCTGCAAGGTACATTTCCCACTCAGCCCATTGACAAAGTGAATCTTAAGTGACTCATCCTCCTATACAACCATAGCCCTGGCTCAGTTGCAAACATTACACCGCGGTAAGCACAATGTTCTGCTCCCACTGAGATTCACATTCTCTCTTCTTTATTAAAAATATTACCATTATTAGTTCATCTACAAATACTTCACCCAGTCCTAGCCATCTCTTAAACCCGTAGCACCCTCAGTTACTAAAATGCAACATAAAAGGGCCGGACCTGCATGTGAAAGCCAGACTATTGCTGTGTCCTTAGGCAAGACACTTAATTCAATCAATCAAATTTTATTTATGAAGCTTTTCATACAGAAGATGCAACACAAAGAGCTTTACAGTTTGGTTAAAAACAATCCCGCATGCCCATGACCCCTCCTCCTGACCACCCAACACACATCTCACACACACACACTCTCACACACACACACACAGGCACGCACACACACACCAGTAAAACAGTAAAACCATGAAGAGAGACTTGAACATGCACATAAACAAATACGTACAAACATAAGGACTCGTTGTATCGCAGAGTCATTTTACTGCCCATGCCCACAACAAAATGCAACAAAAATTGCAAACTGCGCTTGCAAAACGCCAGACGTCTGGTAGTTCCTAAGGTCTCAAAAAGCACTGTCGGCGGCAAAGCATTTAGCTACCAAGCTCCTTTACTGTGGAATCAGCTTCTCATCCGTGTTAAGGAAGCAGGCACGGTCTCCACATTCAAGGCCAGGCTTAAAACACTCTTCTTCAGTCTAGCATATGGTTAGGTTGTTGTCTGGTTTGGTTTACACAAACCAAACCAGACCAAACCAAACCTTCATTCGCACACGCTCTCCACATTCAAGGCTTGGCTTAAAACAGTCCTCTTTAGTTTAGCATATGGAAGGTAAGACTCAGGGAAGGCTAAACATCTTAGATTGCCAGTCAAGCTGCGTAGGAAGTCAGTTTGTGTGGTAACTTGAGCACTCTCCTCTCCTCCTTCCTACTTTATCTGTCTGCATTATTAGGATTTTGGCTGTAGTATGTTCATTGCTATTCACCCGTTGTCCCATTGTCTGTTTCATGGTGCGACGACCGGACCTCTGAACCTGGCCTCCTCCATCTACACCTGCAGACTGCCCTGCCTGACCCGCCTGTGAGCTGTTTCAGTCTTGCACCGGACCTGTCCACGTTCTGCGGCCGCGGCGTGGCCCTGGTCCACGTTCTGTATCTCTATTGCCCGTTCGTCCGTGTGGAGCGGATCCCTCTCTCAATATGAGGGTCTCCCTGAGGTTTCTCACTTTTTTCCCACTAGGATTTTGTGAGTTATTCCTTGCCGATGCAGCAGGGTCTGTTGGACAGTTGGTGTCAAACAAAAAGGACTGTGATGATGATCCAGGACACTTTAACATTCTTCAACATGTATGGACATTTATCAACATGTGTTCTATATTCTTTTGTGTGTTTTAACTGTTGATTCTCTGATCTGTGTTGGTGATTTCAATGGTTTTGTTGAGTCCTCTGAGATGACTACTGTTGTGATTTATGGCAATACAAGAAAATGTTTTTATTGTATTGATGCATTATTATTATCACCATTATTAAAGTTAAAAGGTTATGTCAAAATAAATATGACTGTTTGGTTAAATGCATTGACAAATGTATGTGCCCAAGAACCCACAGAAGCAAATATGCTTCATTTCCAAATTTGTTCATTGAATGCTGCTTACCAAAAATAGCACACATCTTTTTCTTCAACAAATGCCTCCGAGACCTTGAAGAAAATATTCTGAGACACCAAGGTGAAAGGGGCTTAGTGTTCTTTGACACAGACAGGGATCCGGCCAAAGCAGCCGATAGGTCGGCGAGAGGACACACTGGTCTCAGGGATCAGTGTTTGGGACTTTAAATCAATGTCTGTTGGCTCAAGTGTAAACCTCGGAAGAAGTATCTCACAATAAAGTACTGATACTAATACTTATACTTATATCAATCAATATTGGTCAAAATAAGTAAGTTAGTGCATTTCATAGACCAAGACCACACAAACAGTTCCAAATTATGGCACTGTGGATGGTGGGGATTTCACCGACAATATTCCACACACCTTACTCGGGCTTGGCAAATATTTTTGGACAACTACTAAAATCAAAAACAGCAGTCATCTTGGTATAGTACCCTTTAATGTAGTTTTACATTAAAGGAAACATACTGTATGTATTTTGAAGTGTCATGCCTAAGGCAACAACGGTTTTAATATCAGAAGATAAACCGCGAGGTGTTGCATTACAATAAACTGATAGTTTTTTCAAAATGTTTGAAATCTATGAATACCAATGTATGTACCCTTGAACCTTTCAACATTTCGCCACATTTCAGGCTTCAAACATAAAGGTATAAAAATTAAATTTTTTGTCAAGAATCAACAACAAGTGGGACACAATCGTGAAGTGGAACAAAATTTATTGGATAATTTAAACTTTTTTAACAAATAAAAACTGAAAAGTGGGGCGTGCAATATTATTCGGCCCCCTTGCGCTAATACTTTGTAGCGCCACCTTTTGCTGCAATTACAGCTGCAAGTCGCTTGGGGTATGTCTCTAGCAGTTTTGCACATCGAGAGACTGGAATTCTTTCCCATTCTTCCTTGCAAAACAGCTCGAGCTCAGTGAGGTTGGGTGGAGAGCGTTTGTGAACAGCAGTCTTCAGCTCTTTCCACAGATTCTCGATTGGATTCAGGTCTGGACTTTGACTTGGCCATTCTAACACCTGGATACGTCTATTTGTGAACCATTCCATTGTAGATTTGGCTTTATGTTTTGGATCATTATCCTGTTGGAAGATATATCTCCATCCCAGTCTCAGGTCTTTTGCAGACTCCAACAGGTTTTCTTCCAGAATGGTCCTGTATTTGGCTCCATCCATCTTCCCATCAATTTTAGCCATCTTCCCTGTCCCTGCTGAAGAAAAGCAGGCCCAAAGCATGATGCTGCCACCACCATGTTTGACAGTGGGGATGGTGTGTTCAGCGTGATGAGCTGTGTTGCTTTTACGCCAAACATATCGTTTTGCATTGCTGCCAAAAAGTTCGATTTTGGTTTCATCTGACCAGAGCACCTTCTTCCACATTTTGGTGTGTCTCCCAGGTGGCTTGTGGCAAACTTTAAACAAGACTTTTTATGGATATCTTTGAGAAATGGCTTTCTTCTTGCCACTCTTCCATAAAGGCCAGATTTGTGCAGTGCACGACTGATTGTTGTCCTATGGACAGACTCTCCCACCTCAGCTGTAGTTATCTGCAGTTCATCCAGAGTGATCATGGGCCTCTTGGCTGCCTCTCTGATCAGTCTTTCCTTGTTTGAGATGAAAGTTTGGAGGGACGGCCGGGTCTTGGTAGATTTGCAGTGGTCTGATACTCCTTCCATTTCAATATAATTGCTTGCACATTGCTCCTTGAGATGTTTAAAGCTTGGGAAATCTTTTTGTATCCAAATCTGGCTTTAAACTTCTCCACAACAGTATCTCGGACCTGCCTGGTGTGTTCCTTTGTCTTCATGGTTCTCTCTGCGCTTTAAACAGAACCCTGAGATTATCAAAGAGCAGGTGCATTTATACGGAGACTTGATTACACACAGGTGCATTCTATTTATCATCATCAGTCATTTAGGACAACATTGGATCATTCAAAGATCCTCACTGAACTTCTGGAGTGAGTTTGCTGCACTGAAAGTAAGTATTTGTAAAAAAAAGTTTAAATTATCCAATAAATTTCGTTCCACTTCACGATTGTGTCCCACTTGTTGTTGATTCATGACAAAAAATTAAAATGTTATATCTTTATGTTTGAAGCCTGAAATGTGGCAAAATGTTAAAAGGTTCAGGAATACTTTCGCAAGGCACTGTATGACAACTGTCCCACTGTGGAACCCGGAGATCCCAGAGGTTTTCCATCACAGTACTAACCAGGCCCTACACTGCTTATCTTCTGAGGTCTTACACAATCAGGCTTTGGCAGGCAGGCAGGCTGACATGTATGGAACTGATCAAAGTGAATAGATCACAGGTACTGTGCCTGTGTTTCCAACCTGTCAATCTATTCATTTCAATCATTTTGGTAATGAACAGTATATTCATCAATTCAATCATTATTGGATTAAGAATTTAGATTTGTATTAGAGCTACTACTGCGATCTTTTTACTTTTTACAAGCTTCACTCTTGAACCAGCACACATCTACAAGATTGTAGCTGTGCATGACTCCAACAAAACCATTTAGACTGTACCAAACCACCTATGACATTCAATAGACATTTCTTATGGCATTGACGCCATACTGTGGGAAATTAATTTGACATCCACAGAGTCAAATTAACTTATAACTTAACTTATTCATTGCCAGTCTCCTCATGTCTCTATAAAATTGCCACATGGGTCTTGAACATTCACTGATTTAAATGACATTATCGCTGCAAGGATTATTTAGCTGCTAGTTTAGTAAATATATGTATGATAGCAGAGCACAGTATTCATAATGGAAAGGGCGAGCTAGTGCACACAGAAACACAAAGCCACCTGCATTAGCCTTGCAGATGTGATAATGCAAAATACACAAGACCCCCAATACACTCTATATATACATGCACAAATATGTAGTGTCATTGTGTGTAAACAGTGCTACATAAATAAACTTGCCTGGCCTTGCATTGCCATATACATGCAAAGAAATAATGTGGATTTAATTTAAAGCACGTTTATCTTGTTTGTGTTCGTACAAACATGTGTCACTGAAGTCCTTGCAGAAATAAACATGGGGAGGCAATGGGGAGGTATCTGGAACGGTCTTCCTAAAAATGTGAGACAGGCTTCTTCCCTGACATGTTCAAATCCAGGTCAAAAGCTGTGCATACAACTGAGTGATTTAATCTTCACTCTTTTTAATGTACTGTAATTATTTATGAATTTGATGTTTTTTATTGCTTCTATCTTGTTTTAATAAGCACTTTTGAGTTGCCTGTGTATGAACTGTGCATTACAAATAAACTAGCCTTGCCTTCTGCACTACATGAGCAAACAACAGTGACGTTAAGTGCACCAGCTCATTTGGATTCAGCGCGGCACTTACCTCTGACCCTCCTCCTACACAATACTTGGCCACGTTCTCCGTCTCTGACTTTGCTTAATACAATTCCAATATGTTGGAGTACTTTGAGCCTGATTATGCATCCTTGTGCTTTCCACAGCAGTCCCTCACTGAATGAATACAGTCATTGTTTAATCTAATGAGAATGTGGTTACAATAACTGTCAGAGTGTGTTAGCATTGTGTCAAAAGTAGCCACAGGACACAGGAAGGGTTAGGCCAGAGAGCTGAGGTGTCCAAACTAACGCAGTCACATTACATCGCCGTACAGGCTGAAATGTAATGGTCCAACCGTAATCAATGTAAGGTTTGGTAAATCTGGGTAAAATGCATCTATTTGAAACATCATTGATCATTGGTCTGTGGGCTGTGGTTTCTGGAGAATGTAAACAGCTGAAACATAGACAGGGGGGGATGGAAATAGGCATGGCAAGTTTATTTGTATAGGACAGTTCATACACAAGGCATCCCCCTATAGATGAATCAGAATCAAACAAGGAATTTGCTTGGGCATATTATAGTTTTAAAAGAGAAAACAATAAATTTAAAATGCAAGCATTCAAAATATTAATGTTCAATTCAAATTATTATTCAAAAGCCCAAAATCACAACAGTAGTTATCTCGAAGGATTTTACAAAGTCGCTGATTCGCCAACAACTTTGTTCTCCTTCTTTTTGAAACGTGACAATAAAGTGACAATAAACACAAAGAAATTACTGCTGCTGTGCTATACAAAAATAAATTGAACCTAATTATTTAATGTGTCCATTCTCAACATATATTCTAAAGTGAACAGGGACACACATTATCTTTGAAACTGGGTTGCAGAACAAATCAAGGCTGTGTTTTTACTTGCGCTGGCTTTGTGTGGGAAAATCCCTGGTATTTTTTTTTTTTTTTTTTTTTTTTTTTTTTATTCTTTTTATTTACAAGATAAAATAACGAGACAAACTTCCCTGGTATTAAACAACTTAGCACTTAGTAGAAACTCATTTAGCTTTTGACAGCCCATTAGTGATTGTCAGTCTTTGACAGAGAGCTTAAGAGACTTTACCAACCAAAACAATCTTCACCTTCACATTCAAAAACACACAAGGACACAGCTCAGGGTGAGAGAAATGTCGGAAGAAATTCATTAAACAAAAAAGCCAATTAATATGATGTGTAGGAGGCATAATGTTTTCAACCTCTGGTCCCTGGGGTCAACGAGCGACATCCCTATATTCATTAGAGTCCATCAGAAGAGAATTTAAAACTGCATCACTACAAGCACCGTAAAAAACACCAGTGGATTATTTCTGAGGCTGGTTGCTAACAACGGTTTGACTTTTGTTAATATATCACTAAAGTTTCTTTATTAGGCAAAAGATTGAAAATTCAAACTTACTTCATATTACGCTAAAGTCAGTGATTAAGATACTTAATTAGGCCCGAGCCCCGAACGGGGAAAGGGTCTATTGTTTTTGCTCGAGAGATGTCAAATTCTGCACTTTGAGCCTTAATTTCACCCCCTGAACATGCATGAAAAGTTGTAAAATTTTGCCCAAACATCAGACCTGGTGAAAAATTTGATCTTTTGGTGTTTATTTTTATGGGACTCAAAAAATGCCAGAACAGCGCCACCTACAACAGCCAATGGGAGTTTCAGAGGTCAAGTTTGTCGTAGAGCCATGAAATTCGGTACACATGTTCCTCAAGTCAAAATAAGACCAAAGTGTTATCATGGCTCCGCCCTCTGACAAACAGGAAGCCCATAAATTTCACTGCAAAATGGAAAAATTATCCGCAATAATTTTCATACATGTTGGTTGGAAATCTTCTCCTCCTCGGCCGTTTCACCGATTTGCCTCAAAATCGCTCCACATCATCTCAACACATGTACCTTCAAAATGTCCAAAGGGATTTTTGATCAGTGAAACGTTGTTTGAGCAGCGGAGCGGCAAAATGTGAGTGTTTATTGGCCGTTTTTGACAACATAAATTTTTCTCCCGTTTGCACAAACAAGGTCTGATTTTCACAAAACCTGAATCCAATGTTCAACTCCAGGGTTTAGGTCAGGTGAAAGTGAAATATTTGAAATTGGCTCATTAGCGCCCCCTACAGATTGAGGCAAAGTTTTACATGGGGTGCCAAACAGCTCTAATCATCATATTCATTAAAATTCTTCTTCTTCGTTCTTCTATGGCAACAGCAACAAATCATCACACGGCGGCCCCACCTCCTTTGCGTGGTGCTTCGTGGTACGGTGTGGTGCGGCGTAGTGCGGGGCGTTGTGGAGCGGCGCGGTGCAGGGCGGCTTAATACGGGGCGGCTTGGTGTGGGGCGGCTTGGTGTGGGGCGGCTTGGTGCGGAGCGGCTTGGTACGGGGTGGTGCGCGCGGTGCGGCGAGGGCCGTTTGACGCCGCTTGCGGCTTTAATTCTTGCTTCTTCATGCTCTAAAGCTAGAGATTGTATACTTGCTTCTTTAGGGTTTTTTGCATCGTTGGTAGAGTTATTCTTCATTAATCTTTTACTGTGTGCTCCTCATTCCTACTGATATAACCGGTAATGCAACACTGCAATTTCCTCATTGTGGGACCGATAAAAGGACGCTTAATCTAAAAAAATATATCTCTCTCTCTTATACTGTATATGACTTATGTTAAAGGTACAGTATGTAAATGCACTGCTAGACAATACCACATAAAATACCAAAATATTCCTGTAACACATGTACTGTATTTCCTAAGCACTGATGCCTTCCGCCTGCTGGGGTTTAGCTAGAAACAGCTCAAACTCTGTGTTACGTATAACTACTTACTTATGTTTCTACTTTCATTTAAACTAGTGTGTAGAGTCAATTTTATATCTGTGAATTGTGTTATTTTGTTCAGAAAAGAAAAATATGATTTGTACATATCTGGGGACACAAAAAATGATTGTGGTCCCTAGTTTATCGCAGGGGTTATGATCTTGAAATTAGATTAGATAAGATAAGATTGGAGTCAACTTGATTGTTATTACAATCTCAGAACAATGCAACAAAACCCGCAATAAGCAAAATCTGGGAAGGAGCAGCTGCATGTTTTAAGACTGCAAACCCCCTCACTACACTCTTTTCCATCACCGAAAATCACGACTGCTGATGCAATTAAACTGGTTTGTTGTTGGTCTGAGCTGCAATAATGAAACTTATGGGACAGCTGTTAGTTGGCTGATAGTTCCAGTAAATAGTTGCACTCAATTTGCTCATATTCAGAACATTTCAATTTTGTCAAAGCATCTCCATTATGTAAAAATAGTCACAGATGCAAATTGTTTCCTCTCTCTCTCACTCTTCTTTAAAATAAGATTATTCCGATTAATATTAATGAAAACATTACACAATAGCCTCCAAAAATATCCTAAATGCTAATGAGCATATCTGTTCATTTGCGGAATCACAGAAAACAGTCAAAGGACCTCATTGTGGTGAAACAGACGTGTAAATGTTCTGTATTGTTTATTTTTTTAAACTATTATTGATAGTGATTGGAAAGATTGAACAGTCTCTTCCAGACCCCACCAAAGTGGACCCCAGGGAATGTGAGACCTCTGCTTCAGACATTAGTCAACTGATGGACCACTTGTGGAAGCTAAGGTTGTGTTGGTTGTGTTCATGTGACATCACAACATTCTGGTGGAGGGCAGCTGAAAAATATTTCCTGGTAACTATGTCAAACTTTTCCTCTGAGATTAGAGCTAATATCTCTGCCATTCCTGGGCCAATCCACGATAAACCAAAACACACAAAGTTCCACATCTTCTTTGTCAGTACAAATAAAGATAGTATATGTATTTTCTCAAAAAAACTTCATCTAGATGTTGGAGTCAAATATATTCACATTTACGGACATTGATCATCTGCCCCTTATGGATAAATGGCTCTATGTGGGTTCTATCATTGTATTTATTGTGTTTGAACTGTTTGATTCTCTGATCTTTGTCGGCGAATTCAACGGTTTTGTAAAGTCATCAAGATAACTACTGTTGTGATTTAGGGCCATACAAAAATAAGCTGAATTGAATTGATATTGAATGTTGTTGGCCAGTAGAAAGGACTCAGGGAATAGTTTCATCTTTTTACAACGCAAATTCACAGATAGAATTTGTCCTCTCACTCCCCACACAGTAATGGAGGCAGGAAACGCATGCCATGTCAGAAACCAGAGCACACCAGAGGAAACTGTCACAGACACAGGGAGAACATGCCCAGAGTCAGAACTAAACATCAGGAGGCTGCTTTTCAGATTCATGTAGATAAAATCTGGAGATGTGAGACAGGCATCTTCTCTGACAAAGTTTAAATCCAGGTTAATAATATTCATAAAACTGAGGGATTTTATATATTTATTTTTCTCTTTAATGTAGTGTGATTTTTTTATGATTTTAATGCCTTGTGTGACTGTTTCTATCTTGTTTTGTTCAGCACTTTGAGTTGCCTTGTGTATGAATTGTGCTATACAAATAAGCTTGCCTTGCCTTGCCTTGCTTGGGCTGAATTTTTGGATGACATTTTAAACTGCATTTTCATTTGAACATTGTACTTGCATACAAGATGCTGACTTCATATTTAGTATGCAGATTCTAGCAATTTCGATATTTTTCATTCCCACAAAACTCCTACTTTTAGCTGAGTAATCTACTTTACTTTTTATTTGAGTATGTCCTCCATAAAACAGCACTAGCTTCTCAGTACTTAATCAATATGATCTAGGTGTTTTCTGATAAAAGGTATCTAGAAGTGGTATCCAACATCAATCCATCAATTTTCTAAGCAGAGACGCCCAGACTTCTTTATCCAGACACAGTTCCTCCAGCTCAACCATTTCATTTTTGCATGGCCATAAATCAGCAGTCGTCTCAGAGGACGTCGAAGCTGTCGATTCACCAACAGCACAAACAATTCGATCACAGGAAATAACAATAATAACAATATGTTGTTTTATTTTTGTCTTTTAATGTTGTTTTATGTCTGTATTTGTCTGTGCACACTGGTGACTTTTGCTAATGTATTCCAATGTGGTGTTTTTACTGCAAATGGCAAATAAACTGAATCTGAATCTGAATCTGAATAACATAGGAGCCAATGATCATAGGAAGCAGGATGACCACTGTCCATATATGTCCTTAAATGTCCCAGATCACTACTGTCCTTAGACCCTCCTGCATCGGCAAGGAACGACAAAAAAAAAACAGTGGGCAAAAAGTGAGAAACCATGGGGAGGCCTACATTGAGAGAGGTATTTGCTCTCACAAACGCACATGCTGATCCAGGACTCAAGCTGTAGGTCAGAAACTGAGACTGTGTGAGGGCTGAAATCTTATAAATCATGTTGGCCAGTAAAAGGCACATTCATAAATAAGTAAGTGGTAAGTCATCTTTATTTATTTATCTCCTTACACAGACAGGGTCACACACACAATGGTGGCAAAAACTGTTTTTGCATCACCTTAAACATGTTTGGATGAAGACGACATTAGAGTTTTATACCATTTTGCGACTGTAGCTCTACACACCCTTTTCTGTTGCCTGCAAATACCAGCGTGTACAAAAGTGTAAATTACAAAAATGTGTATATTGTAAAATCATGATGGTGACCTTTTAAAGCGATCTGAAATGTTTATGTCTCTGATCTGAAGGTTTTACAGCATTCGCTACAAAGATCGTGGTTCTATCTCCCCCAGGACAACTATGGGCAAAATTCATTGAGCAATTTATGTCTGCAGCAGTCAGACAATCCAATAGTGCTTACAGCCCTGTGTAGACTGGTGATTATATCTTGGACACTACTTTACAGTGGCCATATAAAACTTACTAGACACAAAACTAACAATGCTATTAACTTCTTGGAAAACTGTTGGCAAGAAAAGAAGACATTTTACTTACAGTTTTATTGTCATTTCTGATGTAGGACCAAGGTCCCTTATCAGGAGCAGAGAAAAGTAATGACTATGTGTTTTGCAACAGTTTCTGTTTGGATAAATTAGGGCAAATGTTGAAGAGATTTACCTGAAAAATAGACTAATGTGTTAACATAACCTCTCATTCGACATATTGTGCTTATGTCTGCATCATAGTGTAAGATAAGGCTCAGGAGAGTGGGCTGAAACAGCCCACTCTCCTGAGCCTTATCTTCAACATCTTCAACATTTAAAGGAACAGTATATAATATGATCATGTAAAATCCTTTTTGTGTCTCCAGAAAACAGGTAATGTATGCAAATCATATTTGACCTTTTCTCAACGACAGTCTGAAGTGGCGTTATTTCTGACTCTAAATGCAATGGACACAATGTGTCACAAACAAAAAAGCAGCACACATTTGCTTGAATTAAAACCAGGTACAACAGTAATTAGAGCAGAGGTTCAAACTGAGACTGAAAACTCTATGTGTGCACAGGCGCACTGCTCTCACCTGGCTGCTTTAAACCCTGCCGGCCATAGGCCACAAGTTTTCATTCATGCAGCAACCCTCCTCCTCCCCATCACCTCCTGATCAGCCAGACATCTCTTAGTCACTTCTTCTTTGCGACCAGCACCAGGGTCTAGGCCTCAGGAGACATAATCTCATAATCTCTGATTGATTTCCCCTTCTGCATTCTTCTTGCAGTGCTCTACCAGGGTCTAAGCACCAAATCAAAACTCCATGCACAGCAGGCATTAAATGTCATTCATGCATAAAATGTCTGGAGTCTTGTGTGCCAATTGTTGCAGTACAGTTAACTATGCTAACCAGTATTATAATTTTAATGATCTACCTGTTAATCTAACCCAAACTGTTTCAAAACCTGCACCCTCAACGTTTCTAGCAGGCTCTGCGCATTGAGGCGCATTGATGCCTTTCGCACTCAGATGACGCCTGCTCCAGTCTATATCCAAATCTATAAACCAAGATAAAGAGGGAAGGAGGGGTATAAAGCCACAGGGGGGGGCAGGTGTGAAACATAAGGTAGGGTCAGGTGATCACACAAGAGGTGGGATTCCAAGGAGGGTTCAGGAAGTAATACATCCGTGATGACACTGATGCTAAAAGAATGAGCATTGATGTCATTTCTGATTGCCGGCTGGGGTGGGGGACCCCCATGCCAGAAATTGCCCAAATATAATGAAAGAAAAAGTCATTATCTATGTGGGTTCAAATATTCACTGCGATGATACCACTGTGCACATTAGTAGCAGCAGGCTCTGGGTTGTGAATAAAGTGACAGTGGACACATGAGGCTCTATATTGCCCATTCTGACTATTGCACATTACGATTGCACATTATTGCACACGTTAATCGTACAGTCTTACAGCAACAAAGAGAAACAAAACAAAAGAGAAAAGACCTTAAGAACCTCTTCTTCACACAGCGAGGGTGGATCAGTCTGTCACTAAAACTGCTCTTATAGTTTGACAAAGATTAATATTTTTGAAAAAATATGGGGATACAATTTTACTCATGTTCCCCATAATTGGAACCACAGTCAATAGTTGGTTCCAGTTATACAAATTGAGTTCTTGACAGCATATTTCGGAATGTTTCATGTTAAAACTATTACCATTCTAGTATTAAATTGGAGTCAAACAAGAGCTCCCCTTTTTCCAGAGGAGAACCTTTGAAACTCTGGCTTCAATGTAAATATATCATACACACATTTCCTGCATTCTGACATCCAACATCAAACTGCTTTGATCAGTCATCCAATTTCTATTTTTCCCACTGGTTTGCTCTAATCTCTCTCCTCTGTAGAGTCCGGCCCTGGGCACTCTTCTGTTCAGTCCGCTGTCACCGGTTTGCGTGTAACATGCAGTGAGTGTCCAGTCCTTTGCTTTAAAAATCACAAGTGGAAGAAGCGCTCCTTCCTGACACAGTGATGCCTTCTGGCCACTCTCTGCTCTCCTTCCACTGCTGACTTTAATAAATCATGATGTTTATGGCACAGATACCTGCAAAAGCTACACTTCATTTGCCTTGAGGGGAACACAGCCCCAGCCAACTTGTGCATGTGTCTTCTGCCAGAGAAATAACATCATGTGAAGCAATTGTGTGGTCAGCCTGTCCATAGCTATAAACAATGGTTATCTGATAAATTTGCTTTGCAGCTGTTCCACAAATAGTTGATGTAAAAACAAGATCACCCCATGGCCTCACAAATATAGCCATTACATTCATAGTGTAGAGCCTGATAGAGTTGGGTCAAGTCCATCACCTCTGCACAACGCACAGCCTATATGACTTAACCTATTGCACGAGTGAGTTGGTTATTGGAAATTGACACGTGAGCTCTCCATATGTTTTATTCATACACTGGTTCAGAGCTAGAATGAGTTTTGCCCTTTACTCAAGATTGTATTGTGCTAGTGGTGTGTAATGTTATAGACATGCTCAACCACTCGTGTGCAAAAGTCTGTAAAAATAGAACAAATAAATGCTATATTATTGTGGTACTATTCTATTGACAATAACAATACTATTTGGCGATTTGTATGGATCGACCGCTTATGGTTAACCTTTTCATGCATAATTTTACATTGAATGGTTTTTAAGAATTTGTTTTAAATAATGTATACTAAATTGAATTGTTGCATGCAAGTATTATTCAAAAAGAGATGTTTATTTATAAAACAAAACACAAAGCACAATAAGAGCAACTCAAATCGGCCATTTTTCAAGAGAGAACCACATTCTGGATTGGGGACAAAGCAAATATAGTGGCTGAGGACAACGGACACCGATGCTGGATCCAAGAGGCAAGTACGGAAATCTGCCCCCAGGAAGCCGGGACAACGGGGCTTTTCTGGGATTTTGTACTGAAGAAGTCGAACTGTAGATTTTTCGTTCTGCCTCTGGTAGTACAAAGACAGAACCAAAAACTCAGTAAAACTGTATAATAAAAGTGAATGTGAATTTCTATCTCGGATTGTTAAACATTTTATAGGGTTTTCGAGGATGTATTACAGCATCAATCTCGGCGATGGTGGATAAACATTTATATTTTCCTTATCTTTACACACTCAAAGCACAAATCTGCAGTTGAAAAACCCTCTCAAATGAATCACTGCGGGTCTCCTTAGAGCGCGCTGAAGTGATAATAAAGAAATCCAATCTGCATAGACGTACCTCATCCCAGCCTAGGCCTGACAGGATCAAAATGTTTTTATTATCGCCATGGCAACGGAGCCTGAAACAAACACAGGACGTGCTCGAGACTCCACGGAGCTCATTACACGGCTGCTCTGAACACAGGGGTCACTTACCTCAATTTAGCTGAATGATTATGGAGCCAACGCATTCCAGATAAAACCTAGAAGGTTGTTGGTACAAAGTTATGTTGTGATAAAAGCATAGGAGGGCAAAACATGGAAGGCAAAGAGACCACTATTGACTACACACACTGTTTAAATGGAGTGAGACCCAACTGCACACTGTCAAAACCAGTTGAATAGACATTGACAGGTTTTCAATTTAATTTATTTGTGTATTTTCCTGAATCCCAACAGCAGGCGTTTGAACACAGGAAATACAATAATAACAAACACATTGGAGCCATTGGTCCAAAGGGAGCAGGATCACTGTCCGTAAATGTTAATAAATATCCTTAAATGTCCCAGATCATTACTATCCTTAGACCCTCCTGCATCGGCAAGAAACAACTCAACAAAAACAGTGGGAAAAAATTTAGAAATCTTGGAGACGTGCATATGAATAATAATGATCATAATAATGCATTGGTTTTATAAAGCGCTTTTTTGGACACTCAAAGATGCTTCACCATTCATCATTCATTCCCTCTCTACACGGTGATGACAAACTACTAATCTGACCTCCACCTATTCACGCACACACCAGACTCATTCTAGGCAGTGTTGGGGAAATGTCTTGCTTGAGGATGCAACAATAGTTTGGCACTTTACAGCCATCCAACTGAGGCACCCATCACAGAACTAACCAGGCCCTACCCTGCTTAGCTTCAGAGGTATGATGGGATCTGTTTTCCAAATGTAGATATTGAAAGAGAGAACTACCCCCAATGAAAGGAACAAATTAAAGATTCAGGACTCAGACTGTAGATTCAGGACTCAGACTGTAGATCCAGGACTTCAGCTGTTTCTTAATGAAAACTATTTAATTTCTGTTTTTTCTTTCAACACAAAAGAGGGAACTTCTAGTCACGTGGTGCTTTTGATATGGACTGAGATCCATGTATAAAACTGGGTTCCATCTATTCTGGTTGCACATTACCTTACATTAAAAATTCAGCATCCCTGCTCCATGACGGCGGCTGTCCGACTCAGCATTCCACATTGCCAATATATTTTCGATTGTCTTTGAAAAAAACAGATATACCAATAATAACTGACTGGGCACTTATTCTTTGCTGTTGGAGCGAAAGACAGTATGATCGCAAAATCTATGAATATGGAACATGGTAACAGAGCACCACTTCTTCTAAATTTTTAAGGACAAATAATATGTATGTCCAGTGTGTGTGTGTGTGTGCACACGCATGTGTATAAATATATATTATATACATATACTATATATATATATATATATATATATCAGAGAGTGTGCATGGGAGCGTGTGTGTGTTTGTCTGTGGTTTGGGGTGGGTCTGTTGGGTGGTCTGGGGGAGGGGTCATGGGCCGGCGGGATTGTTTTTAACCAAACTGAAAAGCACTTTGTGTTGCATCTTTTGTATGAAAAGCGCTTTATAAATAAAATTTGATTGATTGATATATATATATATATATATATACAGTATATATGTATCTTCCTTATGTCTGTAATTCACAGTACAGAATTACAGTATGTTTGTCTAATATATAAAACTGCAATATAACAAAATATACTGTATAAAATCTGCTATAAGAGACATTATCTAAACCAGGCATGTCATCAATTAGGTACAGTGTCATCCAGCCACCTTCAGTTCCACCATTGCAGTCATGCTATACCTCTGGAATCGACACATTTATTTGTATCTACAAATCTTTGTTTTTGATTATGTCTCAATCAGCTCAGATCAGCTAGAATTCCGAAGAAACAGTTTTACAATCCATGTTGTCGGCCACCGGGACTTGCGTCATGCTAACTTGAAATAAACGCCCATTTTATCAGTGGGGACCGCACAATGAGACGAGCGTGAACGAGAGTGTCGCGTAATGTTGCGTACCGAGCCGCGCTCATCAGCCCAAAATAAGAGCCTTGCATAATGTGATGCGGCTCCCAGTCAAAACACATTGGAAACATGTTTTTTGCTAGCGGTCCTTGGCTCTAGATAAGCTCCACACACACACAACTTGTATGTAAACATTAGCAGGTGTGGTTGGACGCATTAGCAGCCGTCCAACCACACCTGCCCACAGAGACAATGAGGACAAACACATACATGTGAGTTTTGTTGTTCTAAATCAGTTCCTCTACACTTCTCCATAGACTACACAGGGACAGCATCAGAACTCGCATTCCTACACAGCCGCGTGATGCGAGTCACTCCACTTCTGAAGAGAGGCATGCGCCACTTTCTACGCATGCCGTGTGCATAAGTCATTAGGGTTAGAGTTAGGGTTACGGTTATGGCTTGTGGTAGGACCAGGATTAGAGGTGGGGTAGGCACTCGGGCTCGTATTATGGGCTCTAATTAGCACTTGATTTTCTGTTAATCAGTGAGAGCTAAAGTGCTACTCAATATTCGAATCATATAAGAACGAATATCAACACTATTCCTTATACACAGTGTTAATTCCCACCATTCCACTGGCGCTGCTCTATATTTATCAAGCGCACACTGAAGGTTGAAACAAATGCATTGTAGCTCCCCAATCTGCTCTCCAGCGTCGGGCCTGATCAAGCTGACATTTAGCCTGAACGCAGAGGTCACCGTGGCGCCTCAATAAATTGGACTTAAATGAGTTTCAAACAGACGCTGGATCTATGTCACAATACATAGAGTAGTGTGGTAATCGGAAAAGCGGTCGCAGTGGAAAGCTCTACCTGAAAATGCTGGAAATTGAAGGGAAAAGTTTGCTTGTCGTTTGTTGGCTGTACACAAAGGCAAATGCAAAAAATCAATTTGTCTCTGAGATAAAGTGGACGATAATTACAGTTTACACAAAGACACTCTTCCAGTTCCTATTGAACCTATTACTAGGGATGATCAGTATGGACAAATCATTCCAAGGCTGCTTTGTATTATTACCGCAAAAATGTGTTGAATAAGTCCAAATTCACTCTATTCCTTTAGCTGTATTTTGCCGATGGCGCTTGTTCATTTGGTAAATCCTGTCTCATTTGCATTCAAATTTGTTTTGTTTGGTTCTTTTCACTGATAATCTAACTCTCAGATCTATTCATTCCTACAACTTGTAAGGAAATGTGTCCTCTGCATTTGACCATCCTTCAATGTAAATTTCTCCCATGTGAGATAAATAAAGCAAATCTTATCTTATCTTATTGCTGCTAGGGTAGAGAGAAAGAAGTCAATTTATTTCTTCTTGTATAGCCCTAAATCACAACAGTAGTTATCTCAAGGACGTTACACCACCGTTGAATTTGACAACACAGATCAGAGTATCAAACAGTTCAAACACAAGAAATAGTTCTCATGGTAATACATGAGACAGATGTATATAAGATGTATATAAATTGTTAAATGGAGACTGGATTGAAGATTGGAATAATCACAACAACCTCCAATAAGTTACAGATTAACAAAATTCTAACAGCCACATCAAATCAGTAACAATTGCAGCTTTCTACCATCTCAAAACATCTCACAACTCACTTGTCACTGGGCTTTCCAGTTGATTTATATTCAAAACGCTGCAGCTTGAGTCCTGACTAGAACCAGGAAGTACGACCACATTAGTCCAGTTCTCAGGTCTCTGCCCTGGCTTCCTGTGGCTCAGAGAATAGACTTTAATTAAAGCCGCAACTTGGTGGAAACATACACAGACACGGAGAACATAAAAAACTCCACTGTTTCGACTGGAATGCAAACCCAGGAGCAAGTTAGCGCACACCACTCAGCCACCGTGCTACCGCTCTACATTGCTGAAAAAGCTTGCATTGCTTCTTTTTATGACAAAAATCTAATAACATTACTTTCGTCAAACAGGTTTTAAAAAATAGGATTATTTTCCAACATTGTCAGCGAGTTGAATTATACTGTAATTTTTTTGGCCACGTGGCTTAAAAATTTCAAAGAGATTCATCAGAGGTAAACATTTTTCAGGGAATTATTTGTAGGGGCAATTTCATTTTTAGCTCTATTAAGGTCATAATGCAAAAAAAAATAATGACGCAAAAATACTATCTGAAAAGAGACGCTTCAATGCTTGTGTGCTGTTTTAAATTATGAATAAACCAGCGTTACACAAGGCCAAGCAGCTTTAAAATGCTGAGATATTGAAAATGAACAGTTAATAGCCAAGTTGTTGTTGTGGTGGCTGCTTTGGCCTGAGAGAGGTTTTAAATGTTCTTAAATCAAAGGCGCAGTCACCCCACTTTGTGTTATTATTATATAAATGGAACAAGCCACCACTAATTAGGTGCTGTAATTACTCTCCTGGAGATAGTTTGGTTATGATTACAAAGTTTCTCTAATGTATTTCAAATTTGAGTCATGGATGTTATTTTAGGCTTATCATATTAGTGAATAATTTAGAATAGACAGACAGCACAGAAGGGCAATACGCCGGCTGATATATTATTAATATAAAGAGGTCATGTTCTTATCGCAGTTTGTCTGTCTGTCTCTCAGCAACCTAACTTATGGCCGGATCTTTATCTTTATTTTGAGCGCTGTGTCCAGTACTTACTTACTTACTACTACTACTTACTAATTTTGAGCGCCCCCTGGAGTACAGGAAGGGACTTAGACCCAGCTAAAGTTGATGACGCACTGCCCATTTATGCACCCTAGTGTGTTTATGTGAACAGCAGGGAGCCTATACAAGAAAGTTTTGAGTAAATACCAGTGGGGACGGGTAAAAAACGTCCATGAACACATGCGCTGACATACTTGCAATATCACCTAGGGCCGGTGGGGGTGGACCCAGAAAGAGAATTATTCAAAGCTTTTGTATGGCGTCTTCTTTCCTCTTGAAAACGGCTTCAAAAGTCGACTCTTGGTCCAAAGCTACGTTCCAGACGCATGTCAATGTTGAGGGGAGTATATTTTTTTGGACAACTCTAGTTTAGCTGCTGGGGACTAAAATGAATGGGGCTCACATTATCACATTTTCCTGTGGGAGGGGCTGCCCGCGGCCATTTTTAAAAAGCCCTATAGAAGCCAAAAGTGATGGCACATTAGTTTCAACAGCGGAGAAAGGCATGACTACGTCCGTATGTACAGTCTATGGTAAATACACAGGACTAGTTCATACTGTATGTGATTAGGGCTTATGGACTCCTTATTTTGTACTTCTTATTTTGAATATTATTTTAGTAGAAACGTTATTGTTGAAACAGAGTTGATTAAACAGAGAGCTTTGGTCATCACCTCATCATTAAATCATGCTGTGTCCAGGTAAAACAGTTGTCTATCTACTGTGTTTTCCTCCATAGGCTTTTGGTTAAGAGTTACATTTAATCATTTTATTTATTGAGATCTTGGGTGTCACATTCAAACATCAGCTTATTATTATTAAGGTTGGACTTGACATGATTTTCTGTGTGTGTGTGTGTGCGTGCGTGCGTGTTCCAAATCTGGATCAAGGATTTTTTTAATGAACAGAACTGCGGCCGTTGAGGAAGTCTGTGCTTTTACATATTTTATTATAAACTATTCGGAATGCAACTACTACTACTACTACTTTCAAAGGTATATTTTAACAACGCCTGGAAGTGGGCTGTAAAATCCACTATTAATTCTATCACA